>VZZY01008490.1:0-11781 GCA_013400335.1 Eurystomus gularis | reverse complement strand
AAAACCTTTCTAATTTTGTTATTAGGATGTATGCCAAATAAGTGGTAGTCTTCTAGGCCAGTGCTGCAAATGGGGTGCTGAGCTGAATGGACCCAGTATGGCTGTTCTAATGGCTTTATAATATGTAAGGGAGAGAATAGAAGGTCTTCGTGAAAGGGTCTCTGGGGTATTTAATGAAATAATGGGAAGAAAAATCTTACGAGCCAATTAAAAAAGAGTCTTCAAGGGCAGCAGTATGAAACCTCACATTTCAATAGCAAAGTGTGTGTTGGCAGAGCTAAAGGAGCGTATGTTAAAAACAGATAGATCTTTGCAAGGATTTAATATTTATTTAAGGATAAATATGAAAATTTTATTTGAGGGTAGAATATGACAAAACATAACAAAGTCAAGCCAAGCATATGCCTAAATAGTAAATATGCCTAAATGGTAAATAGTTGCCCATATTCAGGAGTCAGCAATGCCAACAGCGATATTTAGAAGAGTTCATTAAACAAATAGATATATATAAAGGGAAAATCTTGCAAACAATTAGAGTGGGAAGCTTTCTGCAATCTATGAATATAAAATAGAAGATTCCTATTTCTGAATTCTAGACAGACCATGACTTTAATCAGGAAAATTTGTCACATGTTGCCAAAAAATTGTCATGTCATCTGTAAATTTTGTCATTGCAGATACTTTTGGGGAGAAACTCCTGTCATAAGAAAAAATGTCTAGTTAGTAGATGAACTGTGTATACACCAAGAAAAATATTTCCATGTACTTTAGCTGTGAATGTGAGGAACACCTGCCTTTCCTGGAATCTAATGAAGACCATGGCACTGGCTGAGGCTGTCTAGTCTAGATAGCAGTGCAATCTGATAGCAGCAATAAAAGTTAAAATCTTATATAAAATGTTTCATACAGCAAAAGTGGAATTTAATAATTATTCTCTAATATCCTATTATTTCCTGGTGACAAACACAAATCAAACTAACTTTTAAGAGCTTTGCAGATATTGTCAAAATTTAATACAGACAAAATTCATACATATATAACATGTTGCTAAATGAATGGCATTCCTTAAAAGACACAATAATAGTCATCTCTGTTTCACTGGGGTTTGGGCATATGAATAATGGATAATAAAAAACTAGCTGTTTGTAAAGTTCAATATTAAAAAAAAAAAGTGTTGAACAACTATTCAGACCAGTAAGTAGGAAGATGTTTAAGTAACACAGTAACGGAGTGGACAGAAACTATGATGAAAGTTTCATTTTTGCCTTGAGATACCTAAATTAACCTGTGTGGCAACCCAGAATATCAAAATCTCTCCACAAAGGAAAATCTCGGATCGATTAATTTTATACCGACTTAAATATTTCATATTGAAAAATATGAGATATTTGTTTCACTAAAATTTTGACTTTACAGTATTTTTTACATTGTAATATACTTTAAACCACATCTCTGTGAAAAATTAAGATTGCTCTTAAAATACTGAAATTAAGCATTTTTTATTTTTCTGCCAAAATTCCATAAAATTCAATCCAATCTGAAAATGCTTTTGATATATTCTGATACTATAGTTTTCCATTTATCTAGCTGCAGTGATTTGGATATGGTCTAATTACCTGCACACACAATATTTCTGAAACATTACGTTAAAGTGAGCTCACTTTTTCTGGCTGCATACTTTATAAAGGTATTAAAGCTGAATACATGTTTAGTGTATAGCTTCTAAAGATACATACTTCACTGAGGAAAGAAGAGCTCTCAGGTAAAAGCCAAGTTCCCCTGAACATAATTTATATTAGTGAGACTAATATTATATTCAACATTAGAATAACTCCATACTTAAAATCTACCCAAAAAAGATAAAAATAGTCATGCCCAATGGGGTCTTGAGGCCTCTAGGAAGTGCTTTGCAGTTGGCATGGTACCCCATCTGATGTGTGACACAAACCATGAGATGAGAAGACAACATTTTTCATAAATTTCCCAGTAGATTTGTTATTGCCTGTAAAGATGGGAAGGCCACTGGGAGGGAGGCTCCAGTCTCTTGCTGCCCAGTGAATGCACTGGTTCAGGTGCAGGCATCAGCAGTGCAATGGAGAATTCACCGACACAGCATGGTTCCTGAAGTACTGCTGTGCACAGTTTAACTCCTTCCTTGGAAAAGAATCTTCAATGCGTCAATTAAGTCAATGCTGGTATCTAGAACAAATATTTTCAGTTGTGTGTGTGTACCCATTATAAAATGGAAAGGACCTATTCCACATCATTAACAAGAAAAAATCTGTTCTAAATATAGAAATACCGCTTTACAGCTGTCTTTAGTTGCACTTTAAAAACAGAACAAAACAATAAAACCAAACAAAAACCCCAAACCAGTGAACCACAACCAAGAAAAAAACTTCTTAGTTCAAATGTAATCTCATTTTCTTAAATGATTGTAAAATTTTCCTGGTTTTCTTAGCCTTTTTTCCTTTCTTTTTTGTTCTTAACTGAAGAAAAAAAAGCTAAAATGTAGGGACCTCAGAATTGTTAGCTTTTTAGGTTTTTTGTTCATAATAGCTGTCTACAAGTTGGAAGATTACTACCTAAGGCTTAGTTTAGACTAATTTATTCATTTTAGCTTTCTGTTGCACAAAGCTTGAACTAATTTCTAGAAAATTTTTGACTGCTGATATACCCATCTATCAAATATCATCAGATATAGCCTTATACTGTTACTGTCACATTCAAAAGACTAATATATAAAAAGTTTAAATGTATGAAGTTTACCTAACTTGAACTCAATTGTACAATAGCTGTGCATTCAAAATTATGCTTCAGTTATACAGACAAAAAAGTTTCAGGACACCAACAGAATTAAGAGCAACCTAGAAAAGGCTTATCTGTTACACTTTGTATGAGGTACAAGGAAAGGATACAGGGTAGATGACTGTCCACCTTTTGCCTGGCTTTTTTGTCATCTAACAAAGACCTACAAGGACTTTGACACCTGCCAAAGGTACAGGACAAATTGCTTCTGTTTCCAGCAAGAGACTGGGGGTGGTAGTACGTGGAGCAGCTGCATTGCAGTTACAGCCCGGAGCACCAGTCCAGGGCAAACTCAGTCACTTCAGTTACTTCTGACCTGAGAATTAGTTTAATGCATTCCCAGATCAGTCTTTTCAAAGGAAGAACTGCTTTTTTTTTTTTTTCCTCTCTTAAAAAGTGTGACGTTCATAGAGCAAAATATAAACAAGCATATGTGCCCAGAGTTTAGCATCTGAACTTTTTTTTGGCACATCATGCAAGAGCCCCTGCTTCTAGTTCATTTTAACAGTGCCTAGGGTAGGCAGCCTGCTTCCCATTCTGTTGGGTATCCGTGCTACTTGTCTGCTTTTGTTGAGACATCGTGAGCACATTCTTACCACTCACTTCTTCTTTCCCTCTCTAGTGTTCTGCAGCCTGGGAAAGATAAATGTTGCCACCCTCGCTGGAGCCAGGCAGAGGGTATTCCCCCTTTGGGAACACTCCCCCGTCCATTGTTTTCTCAAGGAGCCTTATCTTTCTTTTTGTCATGTTTCCTGTTGGGGTTCCACCTTTGCAGCCTCCTTTGATTTAATTCCAGCAATTCAAGAGGATTAATATTAGCCAGATAGATTTAGGTGCATATAATAGTTATATAATATATACACAGAATCCCCAAGGTTTTCCAGTTTGTCATGATAGAGCTTTTTCTGCACTGAAAATAAACCTCCTTTGTATCTCTCAAATTCTGATGCTATAGTGCGAAATCTACTTCATAATTGGGTATGTGTAAAAGTAGCACTAAAGTACTACTTTTCTGCTTTTTGCAGTTCAGACCTCTAAGGGTCCAGCATAGAGGCTGATATATTGGAGGCCAAGTAGATGCACTTTCATAAATAAGGCAGTCCCATGGGTAATTTTGAGTAGTTGACTGTATAAAACCCCACAGTGTATTTAATACAATGGGAAAAAAAATAATATATTCTTGTTGATCGAAGACAGAATTAAGTTCTTACATGAGGTTATACATGTTTTGTTATTTTACACTCCGCTAGGAGAATGCACTGCTATGCGATAAGAAACATACCACAGAATATAGAACTACATAAAATATGCCATAAACTATATGATCATCCTTTTGTCATCACATAGATAAAATCCTGACATCATTTGTAGAAAAATCTAATCAGTCTGCATTCATACCATGAATCTGAAAAGTTATTTGACCTTCTCAAATATAGCAGTGGGTAGATTGTCCTCCTCCCACAGCTGTCTTTTGATACATGCAAAAATATCTCTCCTGGCCCCACCTGCTGCTTCAAAGTAAATTTGGTCTGTGGCTTTTTTAGACATCACTCTTAACTGATTAAGCTGTGCTTACTGTCTGTCTCCACCAAAAAAAGATTAGAGAAAAGATTAGTGCCCAGGGGTGGGGGAGATGGTTCCTGAGTGACTTGCCACTTTATCTGCTTAATCAGTAATTGGTTGGAGTATGACTGGGTGGAAATAAGCAGCCAGCTTCCTGCATCCATGAGGGTGGCAGCTGAGATGAGGAGCATTTGCTTTCCAGGCACAGGAGTGTTTAGCTCCCTTGGAGCAGCATACTTCAATGAAATTGATTATGTAGCATTTTTTTTCCAGTATTACCAGGAATGCATCTTTTTGGCTGTTAGTCTTACGCCGCTTCTGTTGGGATAAAATGAGTTTACCATCTAGCTGTGAGCATCTGACTCTGGAGAAAGTGGCTAGATTCCGGAGTGCTTACATTCATGGATCACCTTATGCTATTAACAAGCCAATTGATATTAAACAGCAAAGGAGACGGTATGAGATTTTATTATTCTTGAGCAGAACGTTTGCATTGTCTACAGCTTACTGCCTTTAAACCTTCTGTGCTTGTGTGTAGAGAAAGAGGGAATATGCTACAAAAAAAACCTCACTGTGTTTGTATTCAGTATTGAATCATGTTGAAAAGAGGAAAAAATACAATAGAAGTTAATAGCAATAAATATAGCAGCACAAAGTTATATTTGTTTTACACAAAGATATGAACAGCATATTTACTGTTTGGACAGGGCAGTACTGTATGTATGTGCAGTTACAAATAATTAGACACTTTTTTTAGGGAAGAAATATTACTTTTTTAATATAGGTAAACATTTAATACAGGTATACTAGGGCTGCTGTCTGTATATTTCAAGCAAAAAGTGTACTAGGGATTTAATTAGTCACATTACATTTCCTTATTCTATTTGTTAGGTATTATGCATTACATGGAATATTTTTTGTCTCTGATCTGGAATGTATGTGTTTCATATTTTAGCAAAAGAGCTGAAATAGCCTTTTGTATATTGTTTAGTGTGACAGGATTTTTTTTCTCTTCAGTTTTATCAAACTGTGCCATGAGGAAAAGTTTTCTTTATGAATGGAATTGAAAGACTTACTGAAAATTCTTGCATTAAAAAAAAAAAATAATCAATATCCCTTGATTTTGTCCTAGTGGAAAAAAATAGATTTAAAGTTCCATATGGGATCCGAGCACTGCTGATACCTGGTTAGTGTCTTAGTGGAGGCTTTTTGGAGTAGAAGGTAAATGAGTGAGATTCTAGAAAAAAGTTACCTTTAGAAAAATGATCTTTTATTCCAGCTGCCTTCCCAAAAGTAGCTTCAGGGTAAATCAATATTTATAGCCTGAAGTCCTTCATATGCTTACATGGTACATAGTATTTTTTATTGAAATGACAAGTTTATATGTAGATTTCAAATAGCAAAACCCAAACTTTAAGCTGGAGAATGAAAAATCTAATAGGAAAACTTCTCTCTCAAAAAATGATGCCTTTGCACAATGTTTCTCATAATTTAAAAAATGTCTCTGTAATTTAAAAATAATGATTTGTTTAAAAAAGTAAGCAAACTAATAAGATAATTCTGTGTACTAAGTTTTTTAAGAAAACTTCCTAATTTTCACATATTAGAGAATTGCTTTGTTGATTTAATGTAAGATGCTTAGAGAGCTCCAAAAATCTACTGCAAAATCTACTTTCTTCTTGAATAAGTTATTAGTTGGTCATCGTTTGAAAAAATCAGTGTAATACATAACTTTCCCAGGATATTTCCCTGCCCTAAGATAGTATCAGGCTATATTTTGTATCAGCCTGAATTTTGGTATTAGAAGGACCTATTACTCTGTTCTGCAAACAATTTGCTACCATGTAGACCAGTCTTTACTGAGTACAGATAAATATAATTTCATCAGAACTGGTGAGAATAAAAAACAACAGTGAAGTTCAAATGCTGTTGTACAAATTCATAAATTGATTTTACCAGCAGCAATTCATTTGTGTGTGTAAGCCAGAGAAAGTTCCTCCCTTATACCGTCTCAACAATGAGGAGTGTATTCCTGTGTTTGCTACCTCTGAAGAACATGGCTAATGCTAACATCTGCTGAATATGTGATACATCTCTTGGTCTCATCTCAAGGCCTTTCTAAGGCATCACACTAATCTGCCTTTCAGAAAGAAGACTCTCTATTGTGTAATAACTATTCTAGTCAAGATTTTAACCTTTCTTGTAGTTGATGTTGATAAGTATCAGAGTTTTGTTAAAAGAGGTTGATGCATTGTGTGATTGTGCATTCTTCTGCTTTCTTTTGTGCAAGCTCATACCCAAATCATTTTAAAAAGAATAATTAAAAATATTGTTAGGAATTGAAGGTTTCCACATGCCATGCAATTTCATAGCTCTCTACCTGTCATTTCACCTTCTTTAGAAAACTTATGCAAACAACAGTGCAAGTTGTACTGCTTATAGCTGGAACTCCTATCTGTCATTTTCAGGGAGAAGAGGTGCTGTGCACGAGTTAATTTCAAATATACGCAAGATGTTCACATGCCATATTTTTCAGTGAACTAGTGTAAGACAGAAATTGCAAAAAATAGTAGGTAAAAAATTTCTAATTATTTAGGAGCTGTGGATAAAGTAGAACTCAAAATATTTTAAAGAATTAAGGTTAAAGGGAGTAAGTATAGTCAGTAAGTATGGTGGAAATGAAAGAAATTTTTGCAACTTCAGAGCCAGAACCTGAATTCAACTATGTCATTTTTAAGATAACAGAGTCGCAAAGAAAACTCCCATCTCCTAACACGCTCAAGTTAGTCTTCCTGAGTGTAGATATGCAGCAAGACTTTTTGTGGCTAATAGAAGCAAACACAAATTTAACTGTCTGGGAGGAGTGCAGATGGAAGGAATTTTAGGGGAATTGTTTGCTATTGAGTAGTATTAATTTATTTTTGCTTTCAGAAGTGTGAGAGAAATGGGAGTTTCAAAGATCACACTATTTGTGTTACTTAATGTACAAGAAGTCTCTCAGCTGACTTGGTTTTTGTCATCAGCGCAAAAAGGTGTCAAGGTTTGGGGAAGTAATTGCAGGTGCTAGGTAGATATATCTGGATTGTGGACTTAAGACTATGAATTGCTTTGGTAACAGCAGGTCTCTTTATAGAGAAAAAATGTTTTAGAGAAAAAAATCATTAATATGCGTGCATGTAAATGTTCTACATATACATTTTAAAATATCGTCATGCTTCTTTCAATGGCTGTTATGAAAACTGAGACAAGCATTTTTATATTTTTATAGTGCTACTTGAATATTTCCAAGTTTTTCTTGAAAGTGAAAAATTTTACAGTATTGCATGACACCAAATGTTGTTGAGATTTTCAAATTGATAATTCTGTTTTGTCTTTAGGAAGAAATGTGTCAAATTTCTGCTCCAAAGGAGATTTTGCTTTTAGCTTTTTATATCATAAGGCTTCCAAAGTCTAAAAAAAAAAAAAAAAAGGAAACATTACCATTTTCTTGTGCCATTTCAATTAACCTGAAATATAAGCCTTTTAAAATTTTAGGTCACTTGAAATTTCTGTTCTGCATTGGGATTCCATTCTGGAATAGGATGAAATTTCAAAATTGCAATACTACCTGTCAAAGTAAGAAGCCTGTTTATTACATAGGCCTGCACCTGAATACAAGTAGGGTTTTCTGTCAAATTGTCAAGCTAATAATTTTATAATGGTATCCATGGAAATGTTTCAATTGCAATGACACAGTGGCGGGAGTTAGGACTTGGACTAATGTTCCTGTATTAGTTGTATCTTCATGTCCATAAAAACAGAATGAAGCAATCAGTGATCCTCATTATATGGTGAACCATGCCACAAAGCACATCATGTTCCAAGAAGGAACTGATTTGATTGGAAACTAATTTGGGGGGAAAAAAAAAAACAAACTTATTTATTCTAATTGTGATAGAAAAGAAGCCCTGCTTTTTCTTCTATTGAAAAAAGTATGCAGGTGGAAATTATATTCAATATACAGGGGGAAACTTTTTTTTTTTTTTTAATACAGTACGTAGGTTGTACTGCTTGTGCAGTGCTTAAGTGAACTGGTGGAGCTGGAAGTGACAATGTAATGAGCACTTGGCTAGTCTGATATTTGTATAAAACTTGCTTATTTAAACCCATCTGTTTCATCATCTGTGTCACAAGCTGACCCATAACATGGAGCTGACTAGCTATTTAATTTATTTCTGTTCTGTTCTCTGGCTGATGTGAGCAACTTGATTTCACAAGCAGGTCCTGCACTATAACAGTTTAGTACTCATGTTCTACTCTGTCTGAAATGCTGTCTAAAAACTGCTTTTTGCTTCAGTGTCATTTTAAGGTATATTGTTTCAACATACAAAATCTGTATCATATAACTTCAGTTTGCCCTGTTGTAAATTTCCACAGGTAGATTGTTTTGGAAATGACAAGGATGCTTGAAAAAAGTGTTGCTTGAGTAAGTGTTGGTGTTTTCAAATCAGCAACATACTGTAGTGGCACGCTGAGAAAGATCCTCAACTAACTTACTAAACTGTTCGCTATGGTAAAATTTCCATTCCCTTTCCTATTTCACCCTCCATGTTCATGATATTTAGCTGGTTTGTGAGTTTGCTTTTTATCTCCTCACCTTTCAGTATAAAGAAGATGCCTAAGACATTACACTTACAGCACTGGCACAATCCTCCCTCTCACTACCTTGCAGTTTCTCTCTCTTTTGTCCTCTCCTTATGTGTGACCTTTTTGTGGGCAAAGTTCCTGAAAAAATTTGCTTATTGCCCATGCTCTTTGTTAAAGTGTCTACGAAAAACACATTCTTTCCCCTTGTGAATGTCAGTGATCTCAACGGTCCTGACCCACCCCCATCCTTAGATACCTTCATGATAAACTACTGGCATAGATTTATAGTCCATGAAGGATATTTGTTTTATAGCCATTTACCAATAGTAGATTTTTTTTTTTTTCACATTAAGCCATTGTTGTGCTGGTTCAGCCATCATCATTTTATGCTGCCATCAGTTGCCTTATCACACAGGCCAACGCTGAACTCAACAACATCGCCTCAGAAGTCTTCTTTCAGACAGTCCTGCCATAGGTTCCTGCGGGCCCAGCTCCTCCACTGCCCACTGTGGTGCCAGCATTGCCTGCTGGACACAACGGACAGAGATGGCTCCCTCAGTGACCGTTCACATGGAAGGACACCAGCCAGACAGCTCAGCAAAATGCAGCCAGCCCCAACAGAAGAGTTTTTGCTAGCTTCTTTTGGTTTACTTTGTTTTTAAATGAGATGAAATTTTGGTGCCTTTTTTGTTACTTCAGTTTTGGTGACATTCCTTACAAGTCAGGATTGCTGAAGAAATGCTATTCTTAAATAATCTGTTTTATTTTATGTGTTGATTGATTTTGTTTTAAAAAGAAAAAAGAAGATGCTTTTTAGCAAAAATTAAAGAGGAGTCTGAACCACCTAAGAAGAACTAGCTCAGCAAAGCAGCGATGGCACTGTATATTTTCAGGAATTACAGTGACTTGCACGGTAACAAAGTAGTTTAGAAATAAAAAGTTTCTTGTTTGTTGTAACAATAAGTACAGGAGAGTTACTATTTATGTATGCATGGCTTGTCACAGTTAGAATGTAGTTAATTCATCTGTTATTAAATATTACATAATCAAAAGCAATGACTAGGGGGAAAAAGGTAAGACCAACTATGTCATTTTTCTTTTGTATTGGTTTAATATGCACATAGAGATTGATTCCAGACTTTCTCTTTCGAGAGCAATGTGCTTAATCTGAGTGCTGATAGCTCCTAAATGACCTGGGTTAGGCAACATGAAATTTCAGGGAAATGCACTAGTGAATGATGGTAGATTTATGCACTAATGTCTGTGCCAGCAGAAGTACTGAATCTTGAAGTCTGTCATTCCTACCAGTGAGAATGTAAAATGCTGTTTCATTTGAGGAAATTCTGTTGTGAGTGAAAAGCAGGTCCTATCACTAACATACCATTTTATACTGTTGACAGCAATGCTTCTTAATGCCTTTGAATGAAAATATATAAGAAATTAGCTAAATAATTCATGAGTATCTTCTATATTTTCATACAGTGGGATAGATCAAGAGAAATAGTGAGGGTAAATGAGGCTCTATCCTTAGACAGCTGGGGGAAAAGCTAGCTGAAGAAATTGTACAGCCGTCACCTTGATGGCTGAGACACAGAGATGAGGTACCACATTTCAGCTGATCTTTGGCAGCAACCCTTTAGCCTTTTGCAACATGAACAAAAAACCTCTTAGCTTTGGTCCCCACTACTGAGATTTGAGAACTTGGACAGATGTGCAGTCACAAAGTAAAACCAGGTGACTCAAGCTTTCAGAGCTCTCAGGCAGCTGCTCTGTTCCTAATATTGAAACAGATGTTTGATCTACTTGTGAATCAATTCCTGAACCAGCAGTGGCTGGTTTTGACCCTGTGTTTTAATTTACTTTTCAGTTTACTGTGGCAGAAATACCTTCTGCTATTTCTACCTTTTAGTTGATCCTTTAGCGGGATAACTGGAGCAGTGTTAGGAAAAGTGCAGATGATGTTGTGTAAATATAGGAAGGCTTATGGTACTGCCCCATGAGGGTTTTGCAAGCAAACTAATTAAATGTAGTTTAGATTAGATTAGTACAAACTGAGAATTCAGATGGTTTAAATGTATCTTCAGAAAATAGCAAACATTTAATGTCAAGTAGGGTGAATTAAGTGAGCATATCCTTCAGTGCAATGACAAAGCACTGGTTAGAAGGAGTGGAGAGCAGTTCTATAACACACCAAGGGAGGCACCTCTTCATGAAATGTGTAGTTAAGCTATGGAAATCTTTATCAAAAGATATTGTGAACATTGGCGGTTTCCATGCATCAAAAAAGCAATTGGATGCATTCATGGAATGAATTCACAAACTTTAATTCAGGGAGGTTTCAGTCATTAAAACATTTATTCAGACTATAGGGATTAAAAGGATATTAGTACAAAGTATTTTCAAACCACAATGATTAGAATTCATTTAGTACTTTGATAAATTCTATTCAGTCAGTTCTATTTCTTTAGTATTAAAACATATTTAAGAATATTAAAACATGGTTAATAAACCATGGGGGAACAGGAGAGGTGCCTGAGGACTGGAGGAAAGCAAATGTCACTCCAGTCTTCAAAGAGGGCAAGAAGGAGGACCCTGGTAACTATAGACCAGGCAGCCTCAGCTCCATCCCTGGAAAGGTGATGGAACAACTTATCCTTGGTGCTGTCTGTAGGCATATCAAGGATAAGAGCGTCATTAGGAGCAGTCAGCATGGTTTTACCAAGGGAAAGTCATGCTTGACCAACCTGATAGCCCTTTATGTGGACACAACCAGGTGGATAGATG
>VZZY01008487.1:13740-36060 GCA_013400335.1 Eurystomus gularis | reverse complement strand
ACTTTTTTTTTTTAATTTGAAAATACCCTTACCAGAAGAAAACAGCACAACATAGAAAAAGTTGCCCTTACCATACATAAGGTCTGGGTGCAACCTGAAGACACTGGAAATCTTAGTTGAATCTTGGCTTTTCCAGAGTTGTTTCTAGAACAAAGAGTACAACATAAACTCAACTGAAGAATTCAGGAGGTATCTCTGATGCTACTGGGATGAATACCAAAATTTCCACAAGACAGTCGGGATTTCATCACTATTTTAAATGCATATTCAAAAAGAACTTCCAGCTTACAAAAGATGTGATCATTATTCCTTGAGAACTGGTGAATTTTTTTAATACATTTTTTTTCCTTTAAAAAGTTTTACTTATAATAAGATCTACATTACCCTCTTCAGGTTTGACCAGTTCTATATGGATATTGTATGCATAATTCCACTCTAAGAGAGATTGCTAGTAGTATCAACATATCATTATGCAAAGTAATTAGATGCAGAAAAATAAATAGAATCAATGCTGAGAGCTTATGGAAGTGCAGATAAACAAGTACTAATAAAGTTTTTTAATGGATGTTTAGAAAAATCAGCCATATCCTTCAGGTTAATGACTTAGTTCCATCTAGATTTGCTCTTCTGGGTTCAGAATATACAATTATAATGCTTATGATTCGAAGTGAGAAAACCTTGATGACTAAATTTGTGAAATCCAGCAGGCTTAACAGATCAGCAATCATTCTTTAAAATCATCCTTGTAATTATATAAAGTTATTTTATTTAAACTCATAGGCAGTTCTAAAAATTTTTTTTTCCCTGCAATTGTAAATTCTTGTTTGTTTGATAAAAATCCAACAACTAGTGGAAATTTAATAGTATTTGTGAATGAGATACTATTGTTTCTGCTTCGGCTTTGATCTGCCATTCTGAACTACAATTGGTGGCAATCATCCCTTCCACTACAACTAGGAATTCCTTATTCTCTGGTCTTCACTTACTACTGTAGTTTGAAAAGTCCTTTTGTGAGTAGTTTAAAGCAACCAGTCAGGATAGTAACAGCTGGTGCTCGTCTTCTATTGTTGCTTTGATTGAATCTCACCTTGGCTAAAAGTCCAAAGATCCAAGTATATCTATATTATTAAAACTTTTCAAGTATGTTTTACCCCTATAGGTATCTTGACTAGTGCTTTTATCATCTTTTTAGAAATGCATTTAGAGGTTTTGATGACCTGTAAAAATGCAAATAAATGAAGCCACCTTTGTTTTTGATGGAAGTAGCCACAGGTCATGGGGTGAAGCCTACTCAAAAGTACCATTCATTCAGTTAAGAGACACCTTCATCTGCCCAGCTGTAACTGGTTAGATTATTCTGGTATGTACTGGGAAAACAAGGTAAAATGTCATTGTCATAGAATTATTTGTGTGCTTAAAAGCCCTGGACTACATCTGCCCTGCTCTGATGGTTCAGGTGTGTTGCTGTAAGGACATGCAAAACTGAACTGTTTCCAGTTTTTCATCCTTCTAACGTATTTGGGATGTGAGAACAGAATGGGATAGTGACCCAAGTAGTAACCACTAACTGCTAAAGAGATTGGCATGGAGGGGGGCACAACCAGCAAGGTGGCTTCTGCTGGCCATCTGAGTTAGAAAGCAAGAAATAATGAAAAAAACAGTTTCTTGTGATGGACTGGAGTAGTAGGGAGAGGGGTGACTTAACTTTGGATATCCTAGATTGTGCAGAAACCTAATCCTGAGGAGGATCTGCTGTGTAAAAGTGAGGCTAACAGACACTCCAACCCAGCAAGTGTCTTGTTCCCCTGAGCTGGTCACAAGTAGACAGGGGCCTTCATTCCTGACAGTGTGTTCTGTACAGAAAAGGGGGGGTGTGTGTAAGACATTTCAAAATAATTATTAAATTGCACATACAACAGAAGTGCATATTCATCATGTTATAGCTGTACAACCTATTTTATATTGAAAAGTACTAAACTTTTAAATTAAAAGTAGAGTTTTTTTCAAAGCAAAGTTTAAATTATGTATGGGGATTGTATGGCAGTGCCCTTACTGGTGGTTCATATAGGCATACACAAGCCACCTTGTTATCATGAAGCGTGTCTTAATTGTAAAAGTCCTTGGCAGTATGTTTATTTCCTATTTTGTCCATGGGACTTCAGCTTCATTCAGTGGGCAGAATGGATATACAGGGCAGCAGAGTTAGGGCTCCATAGGGAACAATAAATCTGGTCTGTCCTATTTTTCAAGTGCAGCTTGAATTATCTTCTATTAACAGAGAGTATGGGGAGGGGAGGCTGTCATTTAATTCATTCTTATGTCATTAAATCTGTTGTGCTGAAAAATAACTGAAAATAGAGTGTAAGCAGCCTCACTTTCATTGTATCTTCAGACTAGATTTAAACATTAAGACAACATTTCTGGAACCTCTAATGCCTCTGCTTAGGTCAGCGTAGGATAGAGCTGTGCAGATTCCGTTCTGCTCTACCTGCAATGTAAAGCCAGGTTTAAGCTGTTACATATGCTTTCTTGAGACAAAGCAAAATGGCTATTTTAGCATGCTTAGTATGTCTTCATCTGCTATCTATATATTTTAGTGTTTCTGTAAAATAATTACGCTACAATTTCAGAGATACACTGGGTTTCCTGATGATATCACAAAATGCATTGCATTTTGTACAGTCTGCTTTTCTTACTCGTGCTGGCACTGAACATCACCGAGTAACAAGCTATTCCTGGAGGTAACTGAATTTATTATAGCTTAAGCAACTATCAGATAAAAAGATATGAGAAGTTCCAACTGCTGTGGAACTTTTCCACTGTTCCACATTTAAAATAATACAACTTTCATGAAGAAACAAAAATTTGTAAGAGGTGTCTGAGAAAATCTAAAGAAACATGAGGCTATGTGTCCATTGATGTTACTGGGTACTGAATACAAAGAAAGATACTAAACAGGCTCCCACTGGCACAGGTTGTGTTGGCTGTCTGCTAAGGAAGATGTCCTCCAAACCGATTTCCTTAAAAATCTCTTGAATTTTTGCTAAGGTAAGCCTCTTTTGGTGAGAAAGCTCATGTGCTTATCTGCTAGCATAGCAGAAGTGGCTTTTTGCATGAGGCTTCTTGAATAAAGCCTGTGTAAAATTTGATGTGTGTCTTAATATTTAGGATGATGAAAATGACTCTAATTTCCCAACAATCAATAACTGTACAGACTGTGTTCCCTGAAAATTTGAACAATTAATGTATTTTCAACCAATATGTACGTTTATGCGTGTGTGTATATACTCCCAACCCAACTTTTTGTAACAATTCTGATCTAAATAATGGGGTACCAGGTGCAGGTGCTGGCAAGGGCTGCAGGGTGTCTGTGCGGAGAGAGAGGCCGGGGCTGCCCTGGCCCCAGCGGCCCCACCACAGTTGCCTGGTGGTGAGGGAAAAGTGTGAGAAGCAGCCCTGTGAGCCCTGAGGGGAGAGCGGGCGGAGGGGTCCAGGGGTCCCCCCACAGAGATTCCCCCGGAGAGGCCCTGCCGAGCAGGTGGGTCTCTGCTGAGGGAGCTGCAGCCTGGGGAGAGCCCACGCTGGAGCAAAGGAACAGCATGAGAGGGCAGGGGTGACAGAGAGGAGCTGGTATGTGCTGACCACAGCCTCCCAGTCCTCTACAGCCCTCAGGGCAGAGGGGTCAGGTAGAAGAGCCAGGAGTGAAGGAGGGAAGGTGAGTCTCAGGGGAAGAGGGGAAGGTGTTGTTTTAGTTTTGTCTTTGTTTCACACTATCTAAATCTATTTTAATTGGAAATAAATGACATTAATTTTCCTGAAGGTGAGTCTGTTTTTCCCCGGAGGCAACTGGCACGTGATGTCCCTTTTTTTATCTCAACCCATGAGCTTTTTCATCTTATTTTCGCCCCCTGCCATGTTGAGGAAAGGGGAGCGAGGGAGTGACTGGATGGGGGAGTTTGGCAGCAGGCCAGGGTAAAGCCAACGCAAACACTTTAACAAAAGAAATACGAAATCAATATACTCATTTCAAATTGCATTAAGTTGAAGAAGTACATTTTTAGGACCTCAGTAGCTTGGAAGTCAGGCAGATCTTGATGCATTTGCTCACAAGTGTTTCTACTAATGGCTTATAAGTATATACGCAAGCAAATTATTCTATTAAAGAAGAAAATAATACTAATTAATTCATTGTGTATGAACATATTTTAGTTTTAACTACACAAGGTTTGCCTAGCCTTTTATTTTATTCAGTGTATATTTCATAAGTGATGGTCACTGCTTTCCTCTCCCCTTGTCAGAAAGTTTTGCACCCTTTTCCAGCTTACCAGATGCCATCAGTTCCAGCATTTGTCCTGTAGTGTGATCCCTCACCTTTCTTTAACAGATTCAGTTTGGAAATGCTCCATGAGATTAATGGCATACTAGGACACCACCCCAAATTTAACTAAAGACTTTCAGATCGTAGCTGAAACATAAGGTATTCATCCCACAGTGGCCATTCAAATATGTCATTCACCATGCTTAATAAAATTTTATAGGACAGCAAGAGACACAGTATTCTAAGCACCAATACATACACCATTATTCATGACTAACCTCTTTTACTCTTGTTCTAGGTCAAAAGTACTACTGTGCTGCTCTGGGACTTACGGAAAAAAGGAAAAAAAAAGAAAGAAAAGGCTGATATGCAGCCTCATTTAAGATCAGGTATTTGTTTTGATAAATGAAAAAAAACAGAACATTCAGATGGGGGAAACATAAGAAAAAGGCAAAGTGACAAGATCAGGCTATACTAGGAAGTTTTGGTCAAATATTTTTGAATTAGGTTTCAGCCTTCCATACTGTTGGGCTTTCTGCTGGACAACAATGACCTACTGAAACTAGGACATTCACACACTAGAAAAAAGTCAAAAAAAGTGAGAAAATAATAGCCACGTTGCAATGCTATTGCTTTATCTTCTCTCTTCTATACAATTTATGAAAAATCTGATTCTTTCAATCACTGATATATACTTTATAATGTTATAGATATTATTTTACATTATACATGACAAATATTGTTATGCATAAAATGATTGTGCTTGGCTATTTCCTCATGTTCTATTCTATGTCCATCAGTGGAACAGAAAAAAATATTTTAAGATATAGGAAAAGCATATATCTGAGCTGTTCTTTAAAAAGAAAGGAAACAGGTTGATTTTGGTGAAAATTTGGGAAAATTAATTATTATGTATTTATCTTTAATGAGTGAAGATGTGGCCTCCCCAGCTACCTTTTGTGTTCTAGAAGTTATTCCACACAAAACTGAAATAATTTGAATATTTCTAGTCCAGTTCATTTGAAAGTCAGATGTGTTAAGTTACTTGTGTGGCTCAGTTGAGGGACAATAGTATCTTAAACCACTGTTGTTCTGCCCAAAGAAATTTTCTGTTTGTTAAACAGCTCATTTGAAAACTATGAAGAAAACAGAATTGCCATATATCAAACTGCAGTATAAAAAGTTATTTTACAATTGATATTTTCTCTTAAGGGTAATTGTTGGCAAGGAAGAAGTCTTGGTGGAGTTTTCTGGAAGATTGGAAGCTCTTTTGATTAGCAAATCTTCTTTGAAATCTGCTCCCCAGAAAGAAATTTGGCATAATGATTTTTGTGAAAAACTCTCCTCCAGTGATATCCTTACTAATTTTTACAATTAACCAAATAATACTAAAATGATAATTGAGAACATTATGCAATCTGTTTCAATAATCACTGATTTTATAAGTAAATCTTAACAGCTGTAATACTTTCATGAAAAATAAGAACTACGTGTCCCCAAAATATAAAAGTTACAATATTAGCTGGTGGTTTGTTGAGTTTACAGCCCTTGTTCTATAATTCAAAACTGAAGAGATTCCAGGTGTATTGTCTAACTTTGATATGGTCTAGCAATTCAGAAAGGTGTTGGAGTGTCTACCTTGAAGTGAGAATTTCCATTATTCCTATTCCTCCTTCTGTATAGTTTTCTTGTTTGAGACTAATAATTACAAATTAAGGAAGGAAATATTATTTAGAAATCTAAATAGTTCATCAGTGGCTGTTAAATAGCAGAAGAGTCTTTTCTTGAGTCTGTTTCTAGAAATAGACTGATAAACACCATTTGTCTGAGGAGCTTTTTCAAGGTGCGAAGGCACATGCAGAGGTTTCAGCTTCAAGGAGATTTTAAGAGGTTGTTCAACCTCAATTTATTACTTGTGTATGCATGGCAGAGGTCAGACTAAGTAATCATACTCCACTGGTCCAACTTTGCAGTGTTAAGCTGGGAATTACAGCACTTGGTTCCTTCCTATGTCCATTTTGTAGATGGAATAATTTAGTTCAACTTCCAAAACTAATAATACAGGACAATATTGGAGTATTCGGCTCTTGTAAATAGGTCACTAAGGTCCATAAACTTTTAGATTTAATTTCAAACATTAGTTTTTAGGTCGTAGTTGTAGGTTCAGTTCATTTTAATTATTATATAATTAAACATTAGAGTTGAAACTGTTGTGGGCTTTTAAATGAGTAGAGCTTGAAATTCAACCTTTGAATAGTTTTGGACAAGAATTGATGAAAATAATAAAGTGTTGAAGTCCTTTTGTCCTTCTGTGTTCAGGATCAGACTTTTATAGAGGTAAGAGATTCATTGCTCTTCTAACCGCTGTTGGCTGTGCTCATTGAATAATATTCTGAACATTTCAGCTGTGTTCTAACCTAGCAGACAAATCATCAGTGGAAGAGTCACCATGTTTTAATTGCAGGCCTCAAATGTGCACATTTATGCAATATTTTAGTCTAGAATGACATTTTTGTAGGAGCTACTGGAAAAGCCAGAAGTAGCACATCCAGACTCCTACCAGACAAAGATGTAAAGAAAAGGAACTGGAAGAAGAGAGCACTAATTTAAAATAAATAAATAAATAATTCTCCTCTCTCACAAGCCCACATGCATTTTAAGCAAAGGTACATTACTTTCTGGACATTTTAGCTCTCTATGTTAATTTTAGAACTCAATGAAGACCACTTAGGACTTTCAGAGTGTCATTTCTATAATAAAAAAGACTTTGAAAGTGATCACTAAGCCACAAAAGAGCATTGATGGTTATGGAAAGAGCCACCATTAAAAGAGCATTGATGATTATGAAAAGTAAGAAGTGAATTCTGAAAGGAATTCTACATATCCTATAAAGTAGATTATTTAAATTGAACTGTTCCACTAAGTGGGCTACTTATTTAAGGTAGCCTTAATTTTATTTAGTTGATTTTAATTTCCAAAAAGAAAATCGATGAATACACTTCCAATACAAACCTCCCATATTTTTTTCTAACATTCCTGTGTTCAAAACAATATGTATGTAGCAATATTGTCCATGCTAGCTGGTTGAATACAGTGTTTCCATGCTTTGGTGCTCTAAAACTTCAAATAATGCTAACTTTTAAAAAGTAAATCATTGCTTCATCGTCTGGTTTGTGTTAGAAAATAACAAATGACAAAGAGAATCTTGGGCTATCGCAAATGACTACATGTGCTTTATGCTGAGAGTTACTCTTTAGCAGAGCATAAACAAAACACTTATGAAATATTTCTGCAGTTGAGTTGCTGAAGCCTGGTGTTTCAGGTTTTGATTTGTCTTACGCCTTTTTTCCTCTTAAAGGAAAGTTGTCTTATCCTAGAAATGGCAGTGCTGCATGCTGAGGAGGCTGAGCATCCCTTCAGCTTCATGAACGCTGAAATCATAAAATGGGTGACAGAGCTGAAAAGGCTGGTATCAAAGACAGCTCCGTATTCCTGAAAAACTGACTTGAGATGCAAAGAAAGGCTGTAGTGTGTAACTTTGTCCATGGCTATACAAATCCAGATGCTGCTGATCTAAACAGCTGTGTCAGAAAAGGGCTATTGGCTAAAGTCCAGTCAACACAAGAAATATCACAACCCCTTTCAGAGGTCAATCTTTAAACTTTTATTGATCCAAGTTATCTATTATTAATATTAATAATTGCTGCTTTGAGTGTAATGAAAATCAGGCATTACGATGTCAAACATCATATACTGGGTAATGCAGAAGGAAATATTGATCCTTGGAAGTGTGTGAGATTTACTTAAGAGTTTAAGATGTATTAATATCTGTATACAAGTAATGAGTAAAATTTAATTTGTGTACATACTGTATAAAATTCTGGCCAACTTTGCAGTGCTTTCTAGCCACAGGCCATTTTCATTTGTGTGTTAATTATCCATTAAGTTAAACCTCCTATTTTTGACATATGTTACACATATGCTACTGTAATACATTGAACTGCATGAAATCAGACTGCATCACATTCTATATTAATATTTTTACAGAAAAAATACTCCTTACCTAAAGCACCAGCAGGTACCATATTAAAATAATTATAAAAAATTACAAAGTATACAGCTTATTAATGTTGTCTTAAGAAAACAAGAGTGAAAAGGGTGAAACAGTAGATTAAATTTGCCAGTGGAGAGTAGACTAAACTTACCATTTAGTGTATATACTATCATTAGGATGGAAAAAAAATAGTACTACTCTACCCTAAATCTTTCCAAAGATCTCTAGGGTATATCCTAGATCACAGTAAGTACAGACTGCAACATCACTCCACCATTACAGTGTTGCTGTTGTGGTATCCTGCTACTTTTAAGTTATTTTATCCTTTGATTTCTATGGTTTTATCAAAGAGGCAATAGGACGGAGCGTCAGGTGCGGTATCTTTTACCATTTCTTTTATGGGTTTTATACCAACGAACAGAATTCTACAACAGAGATTAAAGCATTGCTCCCTACTTGGCTTGGGGGATAATTTTGATATTTTATAGAAAGGATTAATATTTTTGCAGTTTTTGTAACTAATAAATTCAGTAGGTGTATTCCATAATGGTAGCAATGGGCAAACAGTTTTTTCAGTATTTATTTAAATGCTAGCTGATCTCACTGCTTCTCTTAGATCTGACTGTTGCAAGAGCGCTCATAAGAAATCCACATCATCAAGTAACACTTTCAGCTTATTAAGAAATCCACATCATCAAGTAACACTTTCAGCTTATTAAAGCCAATGGCAAAACTCCCCAGGAGCAGCAGGGGCAGACAGCATGGGAAGCCAAATGTTCCTCAGGGCAGAGGGGTACAGTGTGGTAAAGCTTAAACACAAATGTAGTTTATCCAAGGTTGGGAGGGACATGCATGTTGCACTTCACGGTAGCCACAGCCACACTTACCCAGAGTGTACACTTAGAGCAAAGGTCTGTATAGTGCTTACCTAAGGTTGTCAAATGGTCTCATTGTGTGTTCTCCCTTGTCCGCTTATTCTGCTTATTCTTCAGTCTCCAGAAAGCCAAAATTTAATTTCTTTCACAATAAAAGTTTATGGGAGAGAGAGGTGAATGTGGAAGGAAAGCTTAAAGCAGGGAGCCATAGCAACTGAACATAAACCTGATCCAGATCTGAATACAGATTACTGTAAATCAGTGTCTGGCAGACAGGTTACACAAGTCGAAACAGATAATGCTTATTTTTTTAAAAAAATCATTAATTTGCTTGATGCTTGGATGCTTAATAGATTATTAATTTATAGATTAATAGTATTGCATACCCCTCTAGTTTTGTAGTTAACATACACACTATACTTTGAAGACAGACTCAACGAGGAAGTGCATTAGGCTATTTTATTTTTAAAACATTTACAAGAATAGCAATAATAATTTTAAAAACTCTAACCCTAAACCTTTTTCATGAAGCCTTTCGTCTGATGTATCACCAACACAGAGTCAGAACGGATGTATTATAGACACAGAGGAACAGTTAAACTTAAGAGTTCTAGTAGCAGTTTCAACAGAATTACATTTACATTATTTTTTATCCAGTTGCTGCCTCTCTGACCCTTGTAGCTACCAGACTTCTGAAGTATCATGCTCCCAGACAGGTGAAAATCCACATGTCAGGACTTGTGATGGCAGTACGTGTCTGGCACATCTGAAGATGGAATAAGAAAGGGCTGCATAATGCTAACTTGACATGTTGGATATGCGCTGCAGGCAAGAATCTGTGAACTTTAAGTCCTTAATGGTAGCCCAGCTGCAGCACCGTGACCCTGCATTCATGCCATGGTGAGACCTGGTGTGCTACTGTGAGCTTATGCGTTAGAGCAGAGGGTAACCAGTAGCAACTAACTTGAAGATACACAGAGAAGGAGATTGTCACAGTGTGCCACAGTTGTACAAAGTATCTTTATTTGTAAGGTGGTGGTCAGCAATATGAGTCTAGTGCGGAATGCAGTACATTTGGGTCTTAAATGATCCTTGCAGCCTTGTTAGAGTGGATCACGGAGGGGAGGAGGCCAGTGATGGGGATGGTGGTTGTGCAGTCCTGTTTGATTGTTTCCATCAACACAGGTCAGAGGAAATGTAGGAGACAGGTTTCCAAGCCTGCCTCCCCAGGTTATTACAGTTCTAACTTCCTGTTGGCTTTCCATCTTCTCTCTGATGCTCTGTATGTGTGCACTCCCTCACACGCATGCAAATGTACCTACTCAACACCTATTACTCGCTGTTTCAGCCCATTGCCTTTGAAATCCATTTCAGGGAAATCCTTCAAACCATTGTGTGACTTAATTTGTTTCCTTTATTACTAGTCACTTTTTCATCTGGAAATACATCCATCACCTCCAAGCACATTTGTGATAGACTGTGGAAATTAGTCTCTTACAAAAGTTCACACATGTAATATGCAGCATATAATATTTTTCTGCATTAGAAGTTTATTACTGAAGGTAAAATAGCATCTTGGAAGAAGACATGAAATAAAATTCCATGGAATGAAGCACAAGGTTAAAATAAATTCTTATCCCTGTTTCTGGTATAAATCATAGGCTAAATTAAGGATGATCACTTAAAGCAAAGCAGTGCTTCTAGCCTGTGCCACTGGACCACTCTTCATTAAAGTCAGTGGAAAGTTTATATTTATTGGGTATGCAAAGACTGTGCATAATTGTGCACTGAGATTAGTTAGATCAGTAACGCAGATGTTTGAATATATGTAGGAATACTCCCTAAACCAAAACCTCATTCCCAAGGTCATAGTTACACCAAGGACTTAGTTTATTTAGGAAGTGCTTATGTAGGATTAAAAAAATAAATCCTCAAAAGAAACGAACAAAGCAAACCCTTTTGATCAAGCAACCTCTTTACATTCTTGGGAAGCAGTGCACAAATTGTAATTGTTAATGCTGTAGTATAAACCATAACCGGGTTTGTAGCAACTGTAAAGTTTCCTGCTGCTGTTGGAATAATTAAGTGCCCATCTCCTAGTTTATATTTAGCAAGGAGAGCATATGCTATTCAGAAAATTTTGCCAAAATACTTGGACTATACAACTAAATATCAGAGATGTATTACTGTACATGATACTGGGATAGTAAATATGAACTTATACCTGAAACACAATTTTAAAGGTTTTTTTTTTTAAAGGTTTTTAAACTGATTTTTCCACCATTTTACTTCCATTCATTCCCGATTCATACTTTTTTTGATTCCTTCATACAGTTATTGAAATCGTGGGAGCTCTCTCCCGCAATAAGTATCTTCATTGTTCATAGCAATTTTTTCGGATTCCAAGAGCAACTCCTATCTGAAGATCTCTAAAGATATTTAAGGGCAAATGGAAACTCATAACCCAAACAAGGCTGTTTTAAATATTGAGAAAACAAACAACCACGAAGATAAAACATGCTCTTTTCTGTTTTGTTTTTTTAATCCTTCATGAGGCAGCTGAGTAACTAGGTAAAATGTAATGTACTGAGGTAAAAACAAACTCATTGAAATGAGTTCTGTTAAAACTAAACAACTCTCCTGCTGATTGTTTCAGGAGTCATCATTCAGAAAATACCCTTATCATGGTCAAGGTAAATGTAATTGAGCAGTCTCATATACAGCCAACTGCATACTTTGAAGTCAGAGTGATTTTTTTCTTTTAAACAGTCATCTCCCCAAAACAGTGGTACTTCTCCCTCTATCCTTTTTTTCTCTCTTTTTCTTTCTTCTTCTTATTTTTTACCTTTTTCTCTCCTTTTTCCTTCTTTTCTTTTATTCTAATTTTTTCTTTAATCAGGATGCCTATTATGTAGCAAGTTAAAAACTGAGCAGTTTTAAACAGAAGAACAAAGACCATGAATAAAGACCAAGAACCAAGTTTTTGAGTCATTTGACTATGAGATGGATGTATTCATCACTACACAATAAGGAAAACTTGGAGTATTTGATATAGAAATCCTACTCAAATTCCCACTTAATTAGGACAATTTCCATTCACTGAGCCAAACCCAGGAGTATAGCAGTTATATTTTGATTGTATAGATTGATTAGGACAATCACCACAATATGAAAATAAAAGAAATTTTGAATAGCACAAGAGCTGAATTTTTCTAACTGTTGCACGTCAAAGTATTTGTAAGAGATGTTGCCTGGCTGGTTTAAGAAATTGATGAGCTTTCCATCTGTAGGAAAAGTTTTTAAACTTTAATGTAGGTGATAGATGTTTTATGTATGCTTGTTGCAAACATGATCATTTCTAATTAGAAGTTTTGGCAGCGCTGTTGTATCCATAGCTCAGAAAAGCACATCAGACAAACTGTGCAAACCTGTGACACACCAGCATTTCTTGCTAGATGCCCTTGCAGGTGGAAAGATTGATGACTTGCTGTTTAACACAGTATTAAGCAGTTTGACAATTTAACTGTTTGTACTTATTGACCATAATCATGTTTTTGATGAGCCTGTACACTCACCTGTTCCACAGACTTGTTTGAGTTTCCAGACACATACCTTAGACTATAACAGTAAGCAGATGGGCACTCTTGTCTTCATGCTAGTCTGAACAAAAGCTGTGTGCCTAATTAATTTTTCATGAGCTTTCTTTTTGTTTGGTTCTATTCAGGGCATCAGCATTTGATTGTTGCTGCTTACAATAAGATGTATTACAAATCAGATATAATTTCTCCTTGAAACTGTTAACATGCCTACTCTTGTCAGTTCAATACAATTCTTTCCTCTGCACCTGCTTGCACCCCATGGGATTCTTTGCCTAGAGTGTGTTAATAAGGTTTTTCATCTTTGCGTGGTGTTGACCATCCTGAATTCCTTCCAAAATAGTTGGAAACTGAAGGCACTCAGCAACAGTTCAGTAGCTCACATGGTCAGATTCTTTTTTTTTTTATATCAATGGAAGCTAAATTTGCTCTATAACTGGACAATTATTTAGTTAGGATTTCTCTCTTTCGCCTTTCACATATTATGAAACCATCTGTCCCTAAACTGTGTCTATCTAAAAAGTAATGCAGTGATGCACCGATTGGGTTATGAGCTGTACAGTCTTTCAAGCACCCCGGTCCCTCCTTCTCTTCATGAAGTAGCAGAGTGCACTTGCAACCAAAGTTTAAGCTCTGCTCTCCTTTACCCTCATCTGAGGCATGCATAAGGCTGTCAAATGACTTAATTGAGAAAGTCTTACAAGTGGGTGTGGTAGCATGTTCTTGTCTCCTGGCTGGAGATCCTAATCCTCATTTTGGTCTTGTGATGGATAAGATATGAGGGATGATGGACATTAAAAGAAAAAAAATACCAAAAAAGAGGATGTGGATCCTTATGAGAGAGTATGGCAGATGATGTTTACCAGAAGAATTCATATTTGAAGGGTCTTGAAGCATCTGTGAAAAAGAGAATGGCAAGCTCGTGATATATATCACATGAATAAATTTTTCTGGTAGGCTAACCACAATCTATATCTTGCAAATGCCTGAATTAATTCAGTCTCCATTTATGGCAAATGTTTGTTGCCCTTCAGAGGAATTTGTAATTGCCACAGCTAGTTCAAGCAGTTGACAAGTGGGTGTACATACCTTGCATTTCAAACATAATAACGGTCTTTCAGGAGTACTATTTTGGGAGCAGATGAATTTGCATACCAATAACAAGAAAAGGAAATTGCATGCACAGTTGAGACACATGAAAGTAGAAAGAAACAAAATTGATAAAGGGGAGCAGAATAGTCTTGCTGTATGGTTGGTTTCTGTCTGTAATGATACAGAAGGTTAGATAATGAGGCCTACACCCATGTCAGACAAACAGGGTTCTCTCAGTACCTTCATCCTCTTAGTATTCAGAATGACTTGAAATGGACTTTTGTGTGCTTTTGAAAAGGACTCAGTTATCCTGTTTTATTGTGCACCAGTGCCAGTTACAAAAGAAAGATTATATCCCAAGTATGTATTATTTTCTCTGCTATTATTTCCATACAGTTTTAGACACAGATGATAGTTTCTACAATCCTAAGAAGTAGCAAGGACTCAAACACTATAGCTTTGTAAAATCTGCAGGCAAAGTTTTGGTGCTAACCTTTACTGAAGTGGACAGTTTTAACTCATGCTGAAATAGATATCTTTACTTCCTTGTTCTTATCCTTTTGTCTGTGTAATGATAGGTTTTAAATATATTGTAGAGAATTCCAGCTTCTTGGAAGAAAAGAGCTTATATGTGTTAGAGGTGATCAGGTACTTCGTAACATGGTTGACTTTTACTAGAACAGTCTTCTTTTTAGCTTCTCCTTATATCACACGTGTTTGTTCAAGGCCGGGCTTGATGGGGCTCTGAGCAACCTGATCTAGTAAGAGACGTCCCTGCTGACTGCAGGGGGGTTGGACTAGATGACCTTGGAAGGTCCCTTGCAACCCAATGCATTCTACAATTCTATGATTCCATGATGATTGGCTCTTTTCCCATGTCCTTTCAGAGTTTGGGACACAATCATTTTGAGCATCCACTCAATGTCAAATTTTCTAAACTGAGTTTCACCAACTGCATTCATTCTTACTTGTTTTCAGTTTGCACTTCTAGCTTCTCACTGTGTTCACGGTCATCCTTCTTTCTTAGTCCTAACAATTATCTTATATGCAAGCCCTTGTAGGCTTTGTTTGTTAGGAGGAGGAATTGATAAAATTAGTCAGATACAAAGTTTGGTCCAGTCCTTATTATTGGTCATGTACATGCACAAAATCTTGTATGTACAGCATTCAGAGGAGCAAACAGGTGACAGTCTTTATTCTCAGAAATACCCATCCAGACTCTCTAATGTTAACTGTACAAAAAAAACCAGCTGTCTATGTACCTCTGGTAAAGAGGCTAGTTCCCTGGGTAGGGTTTCTGACTCTGGCTCAGCTCTGGAGGCTACCACGGTGGCCAGCAGCTTCTACTGTGCTTAGCTGTTCCTCTGAATAAAGGGACTTTTACACAGGAGCATTAGCCTGAAAAAGTCGTGCTCAACTGCCCCATCTATTTCAAGACTTTGATGATCATCAGCGAGAGACCTGCTTCACTCTAGCCGTTGATGCTTTTCCAGTATACTATCACCACATTCAAATCGGTCTCTTACTAGAGAGCTCTTAATGAACTGTGACTTCAGTGTAGGTATGGTCAGCTGATGGAAGTTACAGATTTCTCTGTCCATCTGTTTCCTCTCTTTGTTGGAGTGGGATCTGCTTATAATAGATTCTCTTAGGGATTCAGTCTAGTATATTTACTGGCAAATGTGCTCTTTATACATCAGAAGTAGTTAAAAACTGGCAAGCAGAATTCACCTGGATCCATTTCAAGAAAGAATGCCTTTTGTCTAGCTTGGCAAGTAAATTTTTATTACATAACTGAAGATGTTCTAAAACTTCCTATACATGAAACACTATTAAATGTGGGCAGATTTGAGAAGAAAAATGATTAGTAAGCTTCTGTTTGAGAAGTTTGAGGTAAAAGAAAATAATTCCTTTTTCTGTTATGTTTTGATAACAGCATAATTATAAAATTGCATACATGTAAATACAGCCTGTGTATATATGTGTCTGCATGTATTGAAGTGTTTCTTCAATTGATAGAATGAAAATTAATATTGTGGTATCTGTCATCCATAATCAGACAGTCTGATTAGAACAGCATAATTAAAAGAGGATAAAGGTCTATCAACACAGCTAGACCACTGCTTGTCAAGGAGTTTCCTCTTTGGTATACACACCTATCTTGTTTAATTTTCACTGTTAGGCCACCAGATTTCAGTGCCTGTAATCCTACTAAGTACTAAGCTTAAATTTTCTCTTTCTATATTTCCTGTTGTTATTGCTGTGGTTTTTGTCCCCTTTTCCCTAAAGCATTGTCTGATATCACAAGATCAGAACCTCTATGATTGTTTGAGTGTGAAAAGTTAATCAGTTTTACAGTTGCAGAGAAGAGTTTGTCATCGTGATCAACATGAAATTATCGTTAGCTTGCCAGTGTCTCAGTCAATGCAAACTGCCCCTTTCATCTGAACTCTGACTGCTGATTCCTGATGACACCCCCACTGTTTTGTTATGGGCTGACCTGTGGTGCTGTAGACAGACATGTTAATGAAGTTGAGATTGCTTATCAGTGAGAACCTACTGTACAAAGTATGCCACAATTTCATAAAAAGCAGGGTATTTCCTGGATATAGCAGAGTAACAGCAAGTTCTCCATCATGCCAGCAAGTAAGACTGTCACTGGCCTTTTGGAAGCTGAGGCCATTACATAAAAGCGATGAGCTGCTGTGAAACATCTGTATAATGCACGAACCTCCAAACTGACTGAGACCAAACATCCTTCTAGCCCAGGATCCTTCCTTTGACAGTGGCCAGAAAAGAAGCATATGAAAAAGGTGTAAGGAAATGGCCAATTGAAATATCACCAACAAGCTGGGACGGCTCACGGATTCCTCCTCTAGGTTGATTTAATATCTTTGATTTAATATCTTTCTGGGAATATTGACCGCAGTAAGAAATTGGGACTGTTCAAACATGTTGATTTCAGCATCTTAGTGAAAATATTAACTGATGTTTTAAATTATAGCAAATGAGAGAAACCAGGAAAATATTAATGATTTCTCCTTGGCTTTCTATGGTAGCAACCAAGGCTGCAGCAATTTGGGGCTAGACAAAAGTCTTTCTGACAAGGGAATATTTGTAGATATAACATACCAGTAAAAGGGAATAAAGTGGCAACTGATGATTTTGTTGATTGTATCTTTCCTTTTATTTTTTCACTAGGAAATAAGAAATAAAGCTGGGAAAGCTAATTAGGAGAGGAAAAAAAAAAAGTAGAGAAAGAAATACAGACAAAAAGAGTTAAGTCATAGCTGATTATTTTCTTGGAGGTGCCTAGGTTGAAGGAGTATATTTCACATTACAGAAAATTGAGTCATAGATCCAACCTAGTGCAGGATTAGTTTTAACAAAGCCTGTTATCTTTAATGGGACTGTTTATGCCTACAGAACTGAGGTTACAAAAAAATCTTTTCTGATTTGAGTGTTTCAATAGATGTTTGAAGATGCAAGCGATACAAATCCTGTGGATTTATTTAAAAAAAATTTACTAATGTTACCATGTATAGCTATGAATTAATGAGGCAATAGTAAAGATTGTAAGAAAATATTCCTAGGGTAGATAAAGTATAATAGATTCCAGTTCTCTAGGAGAATTTAATGGAATTTGTCATAAGAATCCATTGTTAAAATTAATGGCTTATGTTGCTTACAATGATATCTTATCTAGCAGTCAAATTTGGTTTTGACTCAGAACAGATTACAGCTAATTCTAACATAATTTCCTAAATTATGTTTTCATTAAGCATACCATAGCTTTAAGATTACAACTATTTTTTATTTTCTTCTAAATTGTGGTGAAATTTTTATTTAGTTGCTAGCTTATTCTTTTCAATCATGTCTCCTAAAGGTAAATTACAAATGGTTATTAAAAAAAAGAAGAATCTAATTCACTCATAAGATGTTGTACTTTCCTCCTGTGAAATAACTGTACAAAAAGGAAGCACAATTTTTCTGTAATTCTACTGTCAAAGTTGTTTTGTTCTTTTAAAATTTTTTTCTTCCAACATAAATGGAAACTTACGCAAACAAAATTTGTTTGCCAGATGCAATATCCTTCCAATACATGTAAGGAAAACCCTGAGTTATGAAGTTTGAGGATAACTTCCTAAATTGCTTAAAGGAAGGGTGTTTTTGGCGCAAAACCATCCTCCCACACCAGTTACATATTTATAAATGGAGCTGGATGCTTGGCTGCTAGGTCATTATTTGGACACAGTGTAGTTTCTAAGGTTCTAGTTTAACTCTTATGAGCTGCTTTTTCAAAACTACCAGAACAATACTGACAAACAGCACAGAGCCACTGGTGATTTAGAAATCCTCTGTCACATTTCTTCTTTTCTATTGCTAATATTAGTTTTAGTTTAATAAATTAATTGAAATTTCCTCTCCTGAGAAAATAGAGCCTTATTTTTACTGATCTGCCTTTTAATTTATAATATCTGAAGAGTAATTTGCGTTGCACAAGCTCTTAAATCATCATCTTTAATAATACTGGAACTTCTTTTTTTAAAAAATGAAGATGTTACTGAAGCTGTGGTGAAATGAAACTTGAATTTGCATTACTTTCATTTTTAGTCAAAAATTGGTAAGGATTACAGCTTGTGACATAAGAAACTGTACAGCTCTGCCTTTTATATCAGTGATACACAAATCTTCTCCCCTTGCAAAACTCTGTAGTGTAACAATTCAAAACAAGAAGAAAAAAGCTGTGATTCCTTCTTTCCTGGAGGCTTTCCATCATTTACATTCACCAGCAAAAGGCTGGCACATACCTCAAGGACTAATGATAATGAAAAATGTTGTATTAAAGAAGAGAAATCTTTCATAACTTGCATACTAACACACTGAACTCATTACAGCTTGTCTTACTACAACATGCTCTTTTATGTCTGCCGTAATGCACTTCATTTTCAAGAGACTATGACGTGCACTGATTCTGTAAGCATTTTTTCTCTTCCTTGTTTTCAAGAGCTGCCTTTGGTTGTCATAAACTGCTCGCTTATGGGATACAAATTAGGCACTAGGGTTTTCTGCAGTTTCTGACTAATATCAAGACATGAAAAATTATATTTAAAATGTATCTAGGGCAAGTAATTGTTTTCCATTTTCCTAGAACAGAGTCCTTGTGACGTTGTAGCTCAGGAACTGCCAGCAACCTCAGCATTTTTATTAAAATAGTGAGCTGTTTGTGGCAGAGGCTGTCTTTTTTTGCTGTGATTCAATTTTTTTATAATGTGCAGTGAAACTGTGTTTATGGTTTGATGTTCTAGGCATTATTATGTTATGAATAGTCAATAATAAACAAAAGATTTTGAAATTTTATAAATAAATTGTAATAATTCACTCCAAGTTGAAATTTGTCATTTCTTGGAAGCGAAACATTGGTTTGGTTTTGCTAGGTACTATTATGTAGGTGTAGCCACAGCTCCAAGATTTGCTGTAACACCTTAACTTGCCATTCTGCAAGCTGTTCAGTCCTCCCGTAGTTTTCTCCTGAAAAAAAACACAAAACAGTATTAATATTCCTAGCTGCATCCACTGGAAGTAGCACTACAGAAAACTCTTTGCTCTCAATCAGCCTTCTATTTCACAAGCAATTCCTGCTGAACTCTTGACCCAATACATAAACATATTTCACTTTAAACCAATCTAAAAGATAGAAGAATAATGGAAAGCTTGGAAATGAGCATATGAACATCTGCAACATTTCTCTAAAAAACTGTTTCTACAATTGATTTTAAGTGACCTGTATCGAAATCTTGATGAAAATGGAAAAATGTCATGCAGACAGACACAATATAATTGAATAGTAGTTGCGGTTTTCCAAAGATCTCTGCTGCTGTAACTACGAAGGCAAATTGCACTGATTAAGTCGTAATAAAAAATATGTCTAAGATATAACAGTATCCCAATTTGGTTGTCCTAAAGGGTTTGTCTGTTAGTCATACACTTTGTATTTGAAGATATATTTTTGTATTTTGCATTGAGAATCTCCAACTTGATTCTGTGTGGTTCTATAAACTCTGTGTTCTGTGCCTCTTTCAAAGATAACAAAGCCTTCTCAAAAGAAATTCAGCTACTTGACATTATGCTTTAATATAATATTACAAGACTGACCTAGACTGCTGTTTTCAATTGAAAAGTGACTATAAAAGTGATATGATGAGTTTTCTGAAAAGCAAAAAGAATATTCAGATTCAAGTTAAATAAATGCTTACAATATCCAAAAGCTACCTTTAGAACACTGAATACTGAGTTTCATTGAGTGGCATTGCAAACTCTGTAAAGTAAACAGAATTTTATGTTATTCCTGTAATTGAACAAGAAGAAATCTAACTTAAGCTAACAGTACATTTCAATATACTGCATCAAAAGATACTTGTCACCTGCCCCTCTTTTAGACAGCGTATGCCTGAGAAATAAGACAAATTTTTAAAAACAGTTGATTAAGGCAATATAAGCTGAATGAACAGCACAATGGCAACATATCTCATGCTTCTTCAGTTCACTATTAAAAATAAAAGAAGAAAACCTCTTACAACCCAGTAACATCGGTAAAAGCCTGCTTGCCTTTAAGCTGGCCTGAAAGAGAAAAGATGTAAACACTGGAAAATTGTACATTCCTCCTACTAAGTGGTTCTGTTTGATAAAAAGAAAGACAAGGGAAAGAGCATGTTGGAAGGAATAGAATGGGAGAAAAGAGAAAGGTCAGGCACGGTGAGACTGAGAAATATTTTGGAGAAGACTTTGGAAAGAAGTGGAAGAAAACCTCTAATAGTCTATAATCAAACACTGATGTTGACGTCAGCTTTCCTGGGTGGTATCACAGGTCTGCACGTACAGGTTATCAAACAGTTCAAAAATAGCTGGTGCTGGTACTATTGCACTATTTATGACAGTATTTTAGTGTTACTCAGCCTTGCCTCATTTTTAGACCATGCAACAGATTGTTAAGCTCTAGTAAATCCATTGTGAATCTGAAACCTGCCTTTTTTTCTGTGCCCTACCTACACCAAGACCAAACAACGCCAGATGGGGCTAACCAAAACTTGAGATCAAGAAAAGGTAGGACAAATAGTTATGGTGACAGAGACGGCTGTATTTAGATAATGCAGTCTCTCAGTGCTAGGTGGGGATTGCTGGGTCTGCTATGGTTACCTTCTCCAGTCTGGTTGCACATGGTTCAAACTGGCTTGAAAAATTGCTGTCCTTTGCATGCCTGCATTTAAGGTAAACTAAAACTCTTTTTTTTTTTTTTTTTGACTTAAAATGCTCTGATGCATACTCTGGCAGCTCAGAGGCTGAACAATTAGCAGAAAAGACATCACTGAAATATGGCTGGGAGGGAAAACTGCAAATGGTAAATTGGTCAGCCACCCCAAGCCTTACCTTGCCTTTCTCAAGGTAGGTTAAATTACATGTAGTCAGTTATTGATGCTCAGCTGACCTTTGAGTAACACAAAGCTATAGTAACTTAGTCCGCATATGTGACCTTAGCTTTCATTTTAAAAATGACAAATTAAGCCAGTGACAGAACTTTGGATTCTGCCATTCTCAAATATCTCCTGTTAATTATATACTTTATATGATCAGTGAATATGAATACACTCAGCACATTTTTAAATTCTGAAGGTTTCCATTAAAATTGGAGCTCAAATAGCCCACCAAGATAGGGATTTCATCCTTCAAACTCTGATGATATTTGCAGGTCTAGGTCCTCAACTGACTTCTTTTTTACTTTATGGAAATCTAATGGCAAGCTTGTTTTAATGTAAGTGCTACATGCCACGGACATATCAGAAACAGTTAAAATTTTTCTTTTCATTAAGAATAGAAAAATCTGAATTTAAATGAAAGTGTTAAATAAACATACTGAACCAATTCTGAGTACTTCTTAGTGGGAAATTAGAGCATGAAGTTATATCTTCATGTAAATGTAAATTTCACCTTTATGTTAATGAAAAATAATGTTTTAACTGTGTAAATGCCTGTCTGAGCTTAGTATGAATTCAGTAGGATATTTTAAACAAATAAAGAGCTTTGTTGAAATACCTTTTCATTCTAAAAAGTCATGGTAGAGGAACCACTCTGCAATGTACTAGACTATGTGTTACTATTTCTTGTATTACCAACAAGTGTTTACATCCAAACCAACCTAGACAGGTGAAAGTACTATTGTTAAAAAGCAAAAGGAAAGTCAGGATAGGCTCAGTTCTGTGAAAAAGAAAATGAAAACCCCACAGAAATTCCTTAACTTTGTTGTTATTAATGTGTGATGTGACTGAATCAAGCCAAGATACAGAAATTTCCTTCAAACAACTTTGCTGATTGGAAGAACGCTCAAAA
>VZZY01008487.1:0-13697 GCA_013400335.1 Eurystomus gularis | reverse complement strand
TAAGTCTGAAAGTAGTTTGGATTTAGTAGGGTAAAGCTGAGTCCTTTGGGATTATCAGAAACCACAGCAGGATGGCTGAAAACAAAACTAGAAAAATGGTCTAAAGTACATGCCGCAGTAAGCCAAGAGAGAAGCTGTGTCTTCAGTGTAGTCATAGTTTCTTAACTGGAAATACTGAGTGAGTCAGTATCTCAAAACCCCAAACAGAAAAATAGTAATCTAAAAGTACTAGTGTTAAACATAATATATTTGTTACCTTTCTTCTATTTGGGTTCATAGAATAACTGTAGAATTACATTTCAAGTTTTCTTCTCTCCTTGAACTTAAGGGTTAGATACTTGGATTTATTCTTTAATGAAGTTTGTATTTTCATGTAGTATCAGTACTGGTAAGTGAGAAAAATCAGAAGCATGCATGCAGAGATAGGGTCCAGGGAAAAAGAGCAGCTAATTGCATCAATTACTGTTGCAAACTTGCAACAGAATGTACGTAACTGTGGTCCCACTGGCCTTGTTCCAGTTATTCCTTCATTTTGAATTAATTTTCAAGCATTTAGACACACTTTAAAATTGGAAACCTAGTAAAGCATAATAGGCACCTACTCTGAAACAAAAAGAAAAGTCTAGGTTATATGTCGGTAACCCAACATAAAGTGTTTATATTGCCAGAAAATAAAAAACATCCTCTGGTTCATATTTACACAAAATCTGGCATAGAATCATTGTACCAGCAAACAGTGATTCACAGATTTGCACAGATCATAGAATCATAGAATATCTCAAAGTGTAGAGGACCCATGAGTATCATAAAGTCCAATTCGCTGCTGTTTGCAGGACTATCTAATGCTAAGCCATATGACCAAGACCATCATGCAGATGTTTCTTGAACTCTGACAGGTTTGGTGCTGTGACCACTTACCTGGGGAGCCTGTTCCAGTGACTGACCACATTGCCAGTGAAGAAGCTTCTCCTAATGTCCAATATTATCTTCCACCGATGCAGCTTCATTTCAATTCCTCATGTCCTATCATTGGTCACCAGAGAGAGATCAGCACCTCCCCTTCTGCTGCCCCCCTTGAGGAAGTTGTAGAGTGAGATGTGGTCATCCCTCTGCCTTCTCCAAGCTGAACAAACCAAGTGACCTCAGCCACTTCTCACAAGTCTTGCCCTCAAGCCCTTTCACCGTCACCATCCTCTGGACACACTCTAGTAGCTGTCATAAAAGGAAATTGAGTTAGTTAAACAGGACTTTCCCCTTGTGAACCCATAATGACCAATGACTGTGTTGTCTCTCCAATGTTTTTCAATAACTCCCAGAATAATCCTCTCCCTAATTTTACCAGGCTCTGAAGACTGACAGGCCTGTAATTACCAGGGTCCTCCTTCTTACCTTTCTTGAACATTTGGACAATATTTGCCAGCTTCTGGTTGACTGGGACCTTTCCAGACTTCCAAGACTGTTGCAAAATTATGGAGAGGGGTCCCACAATAACATTGGCCAGCTCTTTCAATACCCTGGAATGATGAGATGAGAATAAGCACACCAGATGAATTTCCAAGAAGATAACATCTGTCTAAATCTTTCAGCATTCCTCCAAGTAAATGATCTGGAGTACCTTTGCTGTGATAAACAATCCTGTACTTAGCCTCATGCAACAAAACAGAACTCTGTTAAATATTAAAACAGCTGTAAAGATTACTAGTGATATACTACCATGAAAGGAAGCAGTAACTAGCTAGCTTAATGACAAGGTTATATGTCAGATAAATGCAGAAACAGAAAAATAAATTGCATTGTTAATCTTGCAACCTCTCTATGAATAGACAAATGACCTCTTGTTGATAGGAACACAATGAAGAACTCATTGCTATGGACACCAAACCATACTGCAATTTCAACCAGGTACTGCTGTTGTGAGTATATGGGCATATTTTCTCTATGAAGCAGGCAAATTTTTTGTCGCTGGATTAATTTCTCTGTCAGGAAGAAGTTAGGATGTCATCAGTGCTGGCACAGAGCACTGACAAAGTTAAGAGTGACCAACAAGAAACCATGCTTGCTAAAGACAGATGAAAATATTTTAATCAAATTCCAGAAAGCAATTAATAGTTTAGTTACTTCAATTCTGTGTACAATAAACTTTGTAGTGTTTTGTTTTGTACATTTTTAAGGAGAGAATATGAGTTGGGGCAGGGGCACATGTTTGGAAGCAGTTGAATCAGTTTAGGGTGTGGGTTTTTTCTTCTTAAACCCCTATGTGTTGATTTTTTCTCAAGCCAATACAAGCTCTAATAAAGAAATTACTATACACACTAAAAAAAAGAAAAGAAAAAAGAAACCCAAACAAAAAAGGAAAATAAGCTTTTTAGTGGCATTGTTCAGACACAGATTTGGTGGAGATTCTAAGGATTGCCATACCCCTGTTAGTGTCACCTGGCATGGTACATATGTACTTCTGATACATCAGTTGTTAACAAAACACATGGTAATTCATATTCATAGTGGGAATGGCCTTTGTATTCTTCTCTTTCCCACTGGAAAATAGCTATGATAATATGTGTTTAGATCAGTGCAATTATCCCTAATCTAGAGAGTCACATCACCCGAATTATTTAAGAAAGGCTCTAAGGGATGACTGAAAGAAAGAAAATGTGATAAATGTGGGGGCAGTTTTGTTTCTCAGGCCATTTCCTGTCTCAGAAGGGCTGATTCAGACCAGTGGAACTACTCAGTGTGCAAAATAAAGCATTCTTGTAAGAGCGTGGTCAGAAGTTAATTTCAGCAACAGATAGAACAAATACAATTGACTTTGTACTGAAGGGGACAGGAGCACCTACATTGGCATTTGCAGTTTATCAGGGGCATAGTTATCATCACCAAACACATAACTGCTTTCGCTGACTGTGCCTAAGGTTCAGATACAGAAAGACTAGTTCCTATCTGGCTCATAACTTTTCATTTCACTGGGACAGAAACCTAGATGGGAGCTAGGAAGTGAAATATCTTACTGAATTTAAGTTTTTGTCTTCACAGAATCAGTGTGATGCAGGAAGTGAGGACATTTTTGCCCCTCAGGAGCCACAAATCTGATTTAAACGTGTGCCTAAGTGAATTAAGAGTCTGAATACCAGTGTTAATTAGGTTGCTAATTATACTCCCCTTTACTAATTCATGTATTTTGAGTTTCTTCTGCTATGTTGCATAGGTTTACAAGTAAAGGATAATTACTGTACCATTTGTTCTGTAGATAATATCAGAATCAGGGCCATGTTGGCACAACTGTTTTTGAAAACAGAAAAAACATTAGCAACAGTGACATTTGTTTTCTATGTTTACTTATAGGTAGTGAAAATAAAGATATTCTGATTTCACACCGTAGCTGGTATGGGCTGACTAATAATGAACATAGATAGAGTAAATCGCAGTACCAAATGTATTCACTGTTATAATAAGAAACATGCCTGCTCTTTGACACTTGCACTCAACATACTGCTCTTGGCAGCCTAAGTCTGCCATTAGAAATACAGATGACTGAAAGAGCATGTTCTACTAATTGCTGCCTTTCTTTAACACACACACATCCATAAAGCAGTAAACTACCATTAAATATTCTTGTTGTGCTCTGGTCAGAACACAGTTTCAAACTTAGTGGAAGTAAAGAGCCTCTGCCTCACTGAGGCTGGGTATCACTTGTCAGCTCACGTGTGACACTCTGCTTCTGGGAAATGTAGTAGAACCAGAGCTGGTCCCTTTGGAGGGGCTCAGTAGGCCCATTTAATTCCTGCTGAATCCCTCTGGGCAGCATGGCGGTACATAAGCATTCTGAAATGGTCATAATAGTGAATTTGGAAACCAAAAATTGTCAGTCCTGGCTTTGCTTCATTTGCTGATTGTGTTTGGGCAAGTTTTATTACCAAAGGAGCTGAGTTTCTTTAAAGCTCCATTAACAATGCAGTCCATAGTTGCCATATATACTGCATTATTTTTCTATCTTGCCCTCATTCCTTGAGAAGTGTGAGTTTAGTATAGTTTAGAAAGATACTTTGATTAGGCTCCTTTTTTTTTTTTTACCCAGTAGAAACACTGTTAAAGTGTGTTCAAGGATAATGAAAAAGGTTCCTTACAGTTATGAAAGACAGTACAGTTTATGATGACCCTTATTTCTTAGGAGAAACTATTTCATGGTCTTGAACTATCTCCCCAGTAAATGTCTTGTCTTATACAGGTGAGCTTTATCTTTCTGGTGGAAGCTTCTACTGCAGCGGAGGAGAAAGTTTATGACTGCAATCTTTATCTTGGAAATTCAGGTCATCTATTAGCTATGCTGGGCTTATGCCATGAAGCACTTTAAGCATTGAGAACACAGTTTGAGACTAGGTCATTTAGTCTATTCAATCACATTTTTCCTATGTAGAAAATAAAAGGAATAGTTTTTACCCAGATCCTCAGACAGAAGTCAGTATACAAATTCAGCAGTATTATATGTTCTCTTAGATTTGGCAGGGATTAAAAGCAGCAACTTGCACATTATGAAATCTTAATATTTGCAATATAGTTGGGACCCATGTATGGTCAAGGATGTGTATGCAAATGAAGTGCATCATATATCTGCTGTCACACATATACACATATAAAGACATTATATATAAAGCATATTAAAATTACTGTCCTTTCCAGTAAACACCAGTTTCTGTTATGTTTTTCCGAAACTGCAGATAAGAGAAGTATTTTACAGGTTTTTCATGCCTGGATTGATTGTTGAAGAAGTATACAGGGGACTTTTCTTCTAGAAGAAGTATTCAGGATGAATCAATAAATCCTAAGGCCATCTATGCTGCTTTTTGCAGTCTTCATTTCCTTCTCAGGCTCTCATTGCAAAGTTGTTAGACTTCTACATTCCAGGCAAGTAAATTAGCATGAGCAGATTTTTTTCTCTATAGAAGGCTGGGAGTCAAGCTTGGTAAATCCAAGAAGATGACATCCTCATACTGATACTGTGATTTTTATTGACTCTGAATATTCTCATTTTCTTGACAATATTCATTATTGCTTTGTAGTGGGTCTGGCTGAGCTGGTTTTCCACATAGCAGCAGTGTTTTGTGCTGGGAGCTAGAAGGGTACTGATAACATACCCGTGTTGTGACTACTGCTGAGCAAGGATCCCAACATTCACCCCTCCAGTGGGATGGGGTGGGCAAGACCTTGGGAGGGGACACAACCAGGACAGCTGACCCAAACTGACCAAAGGGATATTCCATACCATATGACATCAGCTCAGCTATAAAGCTAGGGAGAAGGAGGAGGAGGGGGGGGCCGTGCCGTTGTCCTCCAGAGCAACCGCTACGCGTCTTGGAGCCCTGTTTCCCAGGAAGTGGCCAAACATCACCTACTGATGGTAAGTAGAGAATAAAACTTTGTTTCCTTTGCTTCCACGTGGATTTGCTTGGCTTTGCTTCTATTATTATTATTAAACTGCTTTTTTGTTTCTCATTTTATATTCCTCCCCTTTCTTTTTGCTCTGCTGAAGGAGAGGGGAAGGAAAGGGGGGGGTGACAGAGTGGCGTGGTGGGCACCTGGCGCTCAGCCAAGGTTAACCCACCACGTGCTTATTAGATAAAGAATAAAAATTGCATTCCAGTGGAGTTATTGCAAAGCTCCTCTGATAAATATTTTTAAAACATACACTACCATCTTGCAGAGTAAAGAAGAAGTCAGTCCCTCTTTTCCTTATTGCACTTGAGACTTAGATTGTGATTCCTTTATGAAGTCAATCCAGTTTTAAATTCCTGCTCCAGATGATAAAAGCTGAAGTCATGGGATGCTAAAGTGTGATCCAGCATAAACTAACTATTGCTTCAACAGTGCAAAAAAACCAACCAACCAAAACTAGTGATGATAGATTTACTTCAGCTTAAACACTCTCTGCAGAATCAAGTATTGTCCAGCAGCTTTGTTCTAATTTGATTTTAGAAAAGATGTCACCTATTCTCTCACAGCCGGCACGAAGCCAGCATAAAACATAAGGGCAGGATATCATGCATAATGGTTAATTTGATAGAAATGCAATTGCATCCACATGTCTGATCTACACTGAATGTGTATGTTTAAGTTGTCAGTGGCATAGATCTGATATTGTTGAGTGTGGAGACATAGCCTGGAAGGGACTGTCCTTTGGCAAGTCCAAAGATATGGCCTAACTGTGGGTAAAACTTGAATGATTTCAGTAGAATTATCTGACTGTTTTTCAAAGCCACTCTCACAGTGCTGTAAAAATATAGTGCTATTTTTTAACCACTCTATCCATACTCCAACCTAACGTTTATTTGAGAATCCTAACCTTGAAGTTTAAAGAAGAGGCGAAAAAGTCACCATGTTTACAGCCATTTCCTTTCCATTCCCTAAGAAAAGTAAGCTTGCTATGACAGAGAGCAGAGGGCAAGGTCTGCAATATTACCTGTGCACACATCTATCAATTTCAGAATCTGAATTGCCATTCTCTTGCAAAGGCAATAAACACGGTAATATGTCTTGGATGAAAAGCAAGAAATGTAATAGCTTTGCTAGGTGACAGACACAAAAATCTGTCTAGAAAACAAGCAGTAGGGTAATCTCATTACAATAGAACATTCAGGAAATTAAAACTAAAAATGCAAAGTGAATACATTTAAGCTGAAGACTGTTAAACCCCCAAACTTATTTGTATCAAGAGTAAAATGACAAATGACTGTTACAGCATAATCCTCCTTTTTCAAGGAAGTGGAGGTTTCTGGTGTTCTGTTGATCATTTTCAGTCTCTTGATTAGATACGTTTTCTGCATATATCTCACATTCTGTAGTAATGGCAAATATATTCTGGTGATGAAAAGGGAGGGAAGAAGAGAAAAGAATCTGAATAAAAGTATGTGTCTTCTAACATAGCTCAATTGCCACTCTAAAGGCTTATACAGTTCTTCATATTTCATAAAGAATATTGTCTTTGTTCTTTGTTGAACCCTAGAAACACTAAAATAAATTAAATGTTTCTGACAAGAATACCAACCACACAATATTTTTCTATGTAAAGAAGTATTAAAAGTTACTATCTTTAGAGATTTTTTCCTATTTCTTCTTTGTACTCCTTTAGTGTAAATGGAAATTTATAGTTTGACTAGCAAATCTCTCCGTTCTTGAGCTCATGTTAGTTGCATTCAAAATAAATAAGAAATATTAATGTATTTAGGAGTAATTGCTTCTAATTCTCTCAGTTTTTTCTCTCTCAATTCTTCTGTCTTAAAGACTTGAATGATGTGGAAATGATTGACGGTTTAATGAAACTTAAATGGACCTATTGTTTTATGTTTATTATGGATTTAAAATATTTCCACCACGAGTGGTATCATTGTGCTGGATTTCATCAGTGAGAAGGTTTTTCTTCTTGGACTGTTTAGCACATGAGTCTGGCTGCATCAGCAATGACTGGATGTCACCCCGTGGTTAAATGCTAAGCAGGCAGACAGGTTGTGTTTGTTTTCACTGTTCCATGAATCAGTTAATCTCTCAGTCACGTCGACCATTTCTCACTGTGCTTCCGCCTGGAACTGCACTGTTCTTGGAGCAATAGTTCATCGGTAGTAGCTTATGTCTCAGCTCCTCCAGCTGTGCAGAAGTCCTCAGCAGATGGAAATCCGGCTCCTTTGACCCCATCCTGGTCCAAATGTAGTGTTGGTGCTGCAGTTCTCCAGCCCTTGGAAGTTCCCACTCAGTCTCTAAGGAGAAAAATAAATAAATATTTCTAACCACAGCAACCGTAACTCTCCTTACTCCAAGCTTTGAAACCACTTGGGGTTTTCTTTGTTTTGTTTTGTTTTAGCTCTGTAATAAGCCCTGCTCTAATCTCCAGGAAAAGACCTTTTCTCACTTGTAATTCTGAACAGTAATCCAGCCACTGTGGGTGGTTGTAGGAGAACAGTGCACTCCTTTCCTGCTAGCTATAGTTTGTTTCTTGAGTTCAGGAGTGGTGCTGCATAGCATGAAGCTTCACTAAGGGAAGGATTCTTCTTTTTAGTCCTAGGCAGTACTTCCCTTTTGCCTTTCAAATGTCATTTAGGGTCAGATGCTAGCAATGAAATGGTAGTTTTGGCTGAAGCTACCACTTCAAAAAACATCCGCCAAAGCTGCAAAGTCTGCCTGGTAGAAACATGTGAGGTACATATGGCTAAGGGACCACGCACAGTGGGGACACAGCAATGGCTGGCTGGCTTCTGCCTGCATATCTCACTGTGTAACGTGACAATAAAGCTATTATGTGTAATGTCCAGAAGGAACATTCTTACCTTGGGCAAATACCTGCTGTCCATGCTGGGAGCAGTGACTCATCATGAACTCAGAACTGGCTACTTCAACAGACTCATTAATTTAGAGTAATTGTACAAACAAATATAACTTCAAAATTAATCTTTTGTTTGCATGCCATTTCACTGAATCTTTTAATTGTCTAAGAGTTTGTTACAGGAAAGCAGACCATCGCTCAGGTTAGCCCACGCAAGTTGTTAGAGACACACAACTCTTCAGGCGATCTGGGAAACAAATACTGGGGGACTGTCACTTCAAACAGCATTAATTGGCAGTTCAAAGGAATAGATGACCTTAGGATTCAGCCACTTATCCCAGGTATTTCTTAATGCAAACTAAATTAAGCTGAAAGCAAATAGAAGTACATTGTCACAAAATCCGGAAGAGGCCACATGATGCAAAGAAGGGATGAATATGGAGGAAAAAACACCAACCAAACAATCAAACCAAAATCAAAAGAAAATCCCTGCTTATGTCTATCTAACCCACGTGTTATGTCTATATTTTTCTGTTCTGATGATTATGCTAACAAGCTTCTATATGACTAGGCCAACAAGCTAGCAAGTGCTTCATAGTATTCCTAGCTGAGGATCATGGCTCTCATATAATGCTTAGCTTTTGGGGCTGTATCATGAGAAGAGATCCTAAAACCCAGCATATCCTACACTGTCTTTACTATCCAGATAGATCTCTGGAACATAGCACAACCTAAAGTCAACCCTCTCCTCTTTATATATAACATTAATCTAGTCTACTGTTTGTTCCCTCTTTGTAGGTGCTAATACCTGAGTCACGACCAAGAGACAGTTTTCACCTTGTCAGGCAGACAAGGTGAGATTCATCTCACCCTGTTGAGACATTTAGAATGGTAGAAACAGGTAGAAACATGTCTGTTAGATACCTTTGGGTCCCTTTGTGATCAAAGAATAAAATACACATTTTTAGGGAATGATTCATCTGCTCTATTTTAGGCATCTACATTCAGAAGAATCACTCTGTAGGAGTACTTCTTTCTCTCTACTGAGCATAAAGGAATGCCAGGGTGACCAGCTTAAAAGTAGACATCTGCATTACTGGTCAATAAATCATTATTTTAGCAACCTTTCCCATGGCTGGCCAAGCCTTCAGCAACCTGTTATAGCTGTATGGAGCATAACATTCTTTCCCACATGTTGGGGAAAAGTTTAATTCCAAAGCAAAGCTTTCTTATCTGTGACCTTCATAGTGTATGCATGTACATATTAAACCTAATTGGTCAAATTAAATGATTGACAGTTGAGCATTAAATTAATGACAGAGATTGTTTGTAAAGAGACACAATAATGACCTGTGCTATTGTCAGATCCCGTGCTGATAAACAGGGTCCACTTGAACAGCTTCCTTGCTTCAGTCATTCAGTGCCTTTTTCTAGCAAAGGCTCCTTCTGCTCTTCCTTGAAATAAAGGTAGCACATGTTTTGTCCCACTTTTGGTCATTAGATTTACACTCCAGGTTGTTTCACAGAAAGAGCTTGTGCCTTTTATGTGGTAACTTCAGCTGTGTTGTTGTTATAGTGTAAATTGCAGCTGCAGCTGTTATCTATGGTATGTCTTTAACTGTCTTATAAAGTTTTATTTAGAATGAGAGAGATGTGAAGCAAAAATGTCAGTATATAAGGAAGGAGCACACTGAAACCATAACAGTGAACAATTTGTTCATGCTGGAAATAATGTCCACATCTTAACTTGAGGAAAAGTCCCAAGAAGTTTAAAAAAAAGTCTTTTTTTTTCCCCTTCTCTTTTTTTTTTTTTTTTTGGTTGGAAATACCTTTTTAGAAGTTAGTATAACTGAAAACAGATCATGTCTTTCATCCTATCTTGGGTATTTCAAGAATATCATCACCTTCCTGTTCATCTGAGGGTTACTAGACTGCGGTTTTAACTTACATACCAAGTGGAAGAATTTTATATGAAATAAAGGTTTCTAAACCTGTATAAAGGTACTGAGAAAAATGTAGAGACAATTCAGAAAAGAGAACAAAATCATTCTAGATGTTTTTTAAAAAGCCTTTGGAGATACATTACAATTAGATGTGAAATACCAACAGGGTATCTGCTTGTAGGAACTGGCTTCCAAATATAGACTTAAAAATATTCTCATCTCTGAAATTTGTAATTCAAGACCAAATTCTTGTCTAGAAGATATATGATTGTCACGTATGGGCTCACAGTCTTAAATTACCAGGTAACTGAATTAAGTTCTGTGGCTTTTATTATATGGCAGAGCAGATTAGGTGGTCATACCCTTATGACTCAAAAATCCATGAAGTCTGTAACTCTTGCACACCTGGCAAAGTATAATGCATATCCTAACCATACTATCATTTCAACACCATCACTCTAAAATTTGCAGTCCAGGAGAGGACCAACAGTAAGGTTGCTTTTACATGTTCTCGCCTACCTCCACTCTTCAAGTGGAGGAACATAGAGGGTTCTGTATCTCTGCCACACTTTTCTAAGTAAGGTCCATTGCTCACATGGAACAGAGTGCTGTTGCCTTCAGAGTGCTGTCAGCAAGTACTTGTGAGCACAGGAGCTGTGGTTTCTAGCAATAGCAAGATGCTGCTGAGCAGCTAGTTGCCTGTATCTTTTGTCTTCATCTCACAATTCAGATGAAAGCAGAAAATAGAAGACATTGGGAGACACCAAGGCAAGATTCTTCTTCCTGGGCTTTAGTTTGCTCAGAGCCATGCTGCAGCCCCTGCTGAGATCCAGGCTCAACACTGGTTGCCTAAAACTAATATTCACCCTGCTTGCAAAAGACAAGATCTAGGATTCTCTCCATCACACTTTCCTTTCTTGGTGCAGCAATACATGGATGGAAGTAGCCCCAGCTAAACTCAGACTTCCTTAGTGGCTGTTGCAATGCAACAGCTGCTGCCTTTCAAAGCTGATGGACATGTTCTTTACGACAAGTGAGGATGTCTTGCTGCTTTCTGAGCTTTCCCTCAGGCAGTTTTGCACCTGTAGGAAGTGTCTCCTCCTGGCTTGTAGTGATTCCACCTTACTGGGAGTACAAGATAAAGGCATTCTGAACCCCTGCTTTTGGTTTCTATCTACTGCTGATTTCAGAGTTAAGCAAGTTTCAGGTGATGTAGAAATCATCTTTTTCCTAAAATCAGCTAATCCCTACTCTTCAAGACAAACACATGGGGAATTGTAGGTATTTAAAGAAGAAAATGATGGAGAAAAAAATGGGAGGAGAAGCTGTAGGCTCAAATAGCTGTGTACAGTCCCTTTAAAACAGGGTATTTTACATGGACAGAAGGCTTTTCATAAGTAATTAGTAGCATTTATAACACCGAGAGACATTGTTTAGTATGTTTCTGAAGATAAGAAGACTTGTTCAAAAGGAAAACTTGAGCGAACTTAAAGACTCGTGGTCCCTAATGATCAGTCAAGCTTTATTTGGATACTAGAAGCTTGTAGAGTTTGAGCATCTCCTCTGTGCACTTTTATTTGAAAGTGTTGTTCCTACAACATTGTTTATATTTTGCAAATTGGAAAGCAAAATCAGTTAAGAACAGTACAATATTATGACAGAAATTAAGTTACTTGTCTATTGATATATCAAGAAATGTTTATTTACATGTAATTCAACACAATTCCCATATATTCCCATATGTTTCACAAACCATATGTATATATTGTGCTGCAAATGTGACCAATAGAGTTACCAAACATAAGAAAACTCCTAGTCTTGCAATTTCAGATTTATAAGTATAAGCTTGTTTTTTACACCAACCAAAACATGTAATTACAGGTAAGATATCAAGCTATTAACTAAATATTTCCATTAATGCAGCCAATGCATTCTTATGTTATATATTTTGCTGGAAGTATTGAGATCTTGAAAACTCAAAACATTAGTTTTCATAAATCTGTTTTATATATTAACTTATACTGAAGTCTTACACAAAGAAACATGGAATTTGGTATGGCTTAAGCAACACTGCTTGTAAAGCCATAATGATTTTAAATTCTGAAAATGCATTTTATCATTGCAATGAAGAATTATAGTTTTATCAAATATTTTACTATAACACATTCAAATAATCATTTAGAGGTTATTTGGACAAGTACCTGTAGTTAATCTTTGTTAATTTGGAAAATTACAACAAATCATATACAATTATTTTAAGTCTAATACTTTAATACATCAGGAAGTTTTCTGATGAAACTGATCTTACTTTTATTATCTGAAAGAATTAATTTTAGATAAAACCAGTGTTTAACTTATGAAAGGAATTATATTTGTTAGCACTTGAATTAACTTTAATTCTACTCTTTTACTGAAGGTCACAGAGTTTAATTGACATTGATGAAGTCTTATATTCAAGTGACCTATGGTTGACACTAATAATGACAAAATCTTTTTTCTGGAAGAAGAGGATTACTGTGGTAGACCTTGAATAACTCGGCATTTTCAGTGAGATGACCTTGTTATTTGCATTATTCATGATATTTCCAGTGGTAAATATAGAGAAATATAAAGCAATACTGCTGATACTAAGATGCCCATATGTAGAATTGACAAGTGTTTGAAGGAGGAAGCAGTATACATGAGTGTACTGAGTATGCTATGACTGCCCAATCTAGTCTGAGTAAATTTTTAGGAATTTTTCTGAAGCTTTTAATATTCTGGGTTGTTTGGGGTGTTTTTTTATTCATTTTGTTTTGTTTTTTTCAAAAGGTTCACGAAAAACATTTAATAAAATGCAATAAAGAGATTAATCGAGCTAGTGGGAAGAAAAGATATATGTGTATACTTGTGTGAACACACTTTGGTAAATAAATTGCAGGAGTACTCAAATATGATAATTTAGATGTGGCACCAGAACTTAATATCATGACGTCAAGGACTATATAAGAGAGAAGAGAGGTGCTGAAGTTTTGCAGCATGAGACAGGAAGGAGTAAGGAAACTGGCAAAGATTCTAGGAGGGAATGACAGCGGCTTGGGAACTCATCCTATGCTTGTTCAGTACATAGTGAAGAGATTCAAGCACTTGCAAATCTTCGGGCAGCGTATAACACTTCCTTTTACCCCTGTTGAATCTGAAGACCAAATGTCTTCAGATGTACTTACCTCATAATGTACATGTAACAGTAGTGCCCAATAGATAAAATACCCAGGTAGGTCCTTGGGTGTACGTATCAGTAGCATATCAGTTTACTGGGCTTTGTTTTAAAAACAGTGTAGCAGCTGAGGGATGGTGAGACAAACAGTAGATTTTTTAAAACTAGGCTGCTTATTTTTTAATAGAATATTTCGAGTGTGCTGAAATACTTAGCAAAACACCTAGAAACATTAAACAAACAAACAAAA
>VZZY01008485.1:0-11069 GCA_013400335.1 Eurystomus gularis | reverse complement strand
ATATGAGCCAGCAGCGTGCCCAATTGGTCAAGAAGANAAGACCAACAGCATCTTGGCCTGTATCAGAAACGGTGTGCCCAGCAGGACTAGGGAAATGATTGTCCCCCTGTACTTGGCACTGGTGAGGCTGCACCTCAAATACTGTGTTCAGTTTGGGGCATCTCACTACAAGAAGGATACTGAGGTGCTGGAGCATGTCCAAAGAAGAGCAACAAAGCTACTGAGGGTTCTAGGGCACAAGTATTATGAGGGGCAGCTGAGGGAACTGGGGTTGTTTAGCCTGGAGAAAATGAGGCTGAGGAGAGATCTTATCGCTCTCTACAACTACCTGAAAGGAGGTTGTGGCGAGATGGGTGTTGGTCTCTTTTCTGAAGTAACAAATGATAAGAATGGAGGAAATAGCCTCATGTTGCACCAGGAGAGGTTTACATTGGACATTAGGAAAAATTTATTCACTCAAAGGGGTTGAGAAGCATTGGAACAGGCTGCCCAGGGAAGTGGTTGAGTCACTGTCCATGGAGGTGTTTAAAAGATGTATAGATGTGGTGCTTAGAAACATTGAAGTGGCTTAGTGGGACTTGCCAGTGTTAGATTTACAGTTGGATTCAACGATCTCAAAGGTCTTTTCCAACCTAAATGATTCTATGATGCTATGATACTAAATCTACGTAGGAGTTACCTCCCATCTGTTAGCTGGACAGGTTTGGTGATGGACCTAGACCTTTCAGAGTTACAGATGAACATAAATGTGAGGCAAGGAAAGGGAAAGTGTTTGAATAAAAAAAACAGAAGAATATATGCTATTACAAAACAACAGGCGTTGTCAATCATCAATTTTAAAATTAGGGAGTGCCTAAAATAACATGTCATCCTTCTGTGGTTTTCTTAGTGCGATGTTTGCCACAGCTGTCAAAGTACAAAGGAGTACAGAGTACCAAAGCTGATTATTCCCAAGCAGATCGTCACTGATAAGCTCTTAGTAGTAAATATATATGGTTAGGCAATTTCTGAAATGTATACACATGAATAAACTCATGTCTGCACTAAACACATCTTTTACAACACACAACATGCAAAACCTAAACAAAATCCTAGATTTTGTTCTTTAAAATATGCTACAAAAACAAAATCATAGATTTTGTTTATAAATGGTCATACAGCATATTTTAAAGAATTAGAGGCTACTTACTGTGATTTTCAGAATCCACAGCTCTTGCAAATTTCATGATGCTCTAGGAAGACTCTCTCATGCAAACATAGATAAGCTTATCTGTGACACATGGGTTTAAAAAATATTCTATTAAGCTTATAACACTTAGAAGAATGAAACTCTGATCATAAAATATGAATTACAACATGTATTACTTCAGTGTTTCCGGGCATAGAAGGGATCCCTCACAACATCTAATAATTTTCAGATGGAGAAAGACAGACATGGGTAGTACTTTGGAGACTTTCTTATTCATGTTAAATAGAAAGTGCTCAAATACAGCAGTACTAAATGGCAGTAGGGAACTGGCAGTAAAAGAATGATTGGTGAATAGCCAATATGAATGAAGACGTAGATTACAAATCTGTTGAGGTTGCTGAAAATGCAGAATCTGAGAAAAAAATCTACCAAGACACTAAATTACAGAACATTAACTTGGAAGTGTTTCTTCACACAAGTGACATTCAGAGGATGTACTGCTAGATCTCCTACAAGATGATAAAAAGTGCTCGGATTCTCATTTGATTAGAAATACTCAGCTTCATCAGTTCTGTAATTATACTAGAGTAAAAGCCTCACTCATTTGTGGACACAAAATGAGAACAGCACAAGAAGAATCTATTATAGGCTTTGTGCAGAGAGGCTATGATTTTTAAAGACAACAAAAAAAGGTGAGCCAGAAAACCAAACCCAAGTTTAGGACATAACATCTCATCAGCAAAATCATTCATATCCTTTGCAACTTGCCACCTAGCGTATAAGAGTTATTCAAGCATTTCAGAAAAAGCAAGTTTTAGATACAGAGCTTTCCAGGACCTTTTTCTATCACTACTGCTACCTACTTTCAGGTTTTATTACACCTTCTACTCATCAGATTTGACTTTCCAGCTTGAAATATTTTACTCTGAAATTCTATGTCTTTCATACAAAAGAAATTGAGGTAAGGTTGTATCATTTAAGATCAACATCATCAGCCATCTGTAAAGCATTACTGTCAGATAAGGCAGTTGTGCTTTTGAATGCCATTACAAAAATGCAAGATAAGAGAACTCTCTACTAATAAAGTGTCAGATATCCGTTTCCTATGTTCATCTATGATTGCACACAGCATGTATTTTCTCACAAGCTTTGAAAATCTTCGAGGATATTCTTTGCCTTCCATTTATGCTCCTTCTGTGTCAAATAGTATCTTGTCACAGCCACTTTGAAAGATCACATCTTGTACAGACTGCTATACCTCTGAAGACATTTTCAATTTTTTACCCTTTTTATACTACTTTGCTTCCCCTCATGCTTAATTTTCCCTGATATATCTGCTAAAGTTCTTTGTAGTTCCTAGGAAGATCCATAGTGTTTCAGGTAAGGTTTGATGGCAAATATGCATTCTTTCTTATTTTCCTCTTTTCTCTCCATTGCCTCATCTTTTTTTCAAATGGAGATTGTTCTTTGTTAATGACCTTCCCTCTCCTTTTCCTACAAAAAAATCTCACCCACTGAAAAACCCCCAAAATGATATTACACTGTCCTCTTAAGTTTTGCTAAAATAAATTAAATACTGTAGAAAGATTGACCATGTAGTGGGGTTTTTTTTCTGGTTAAGTCCAGCTCTTCCATCACTCACACAGACACAGACACTTATACATGCACAACGATCTCCATTGATATATGTGTCAAACAAACACCTTTTCATATCTTCATGTTTGCAGAGGCACAAAGATTAATGATTGTCTCACAATTCTGTCCAAAACTGTTTGCATCTAAGCAGTGCAAAGTAGTCTTTAGCAGTAATTTTTACTGGACTGTAAATAACTTGGGAGAATATGGTACTTTAAAAAAATTGTTCTTAAATAAAAGAATAAACATATAGAAAAGGCTATAGGAAATAAATATTGAAAGTGCCTTCTTTTACTGAAGCTTTATGTATACTTATCTCAATTTACTGTTGAGGATACCTACTAAGTATATTCTTTCATAAAACTGAAAACTTTAATCCATTTTTTCCACTTACTTTCCTTTGAAAATGACAAAATCATAGCTTTTTTTGATGTTTCTTAGAGGGAATGATGATCTATGATCTTTCATTGAATCATAGAGTGGTTTGTGTTGGAAAGGAACCTTAAAGATCATCTAGTTCCAAACCACTCTGCCACAGGCAGGGACACCTTTCACTACACCAGGTTGCTCAAAGCTCCATGCAGCTTGGCCTTGAACACTTCCAGGGAGGGAGCATCCACAGCTTCTCTGGGCAACCTGTACCAGTGTCTCACCATCTTCACAGTAAATAATTTTTTCCTTATATCTAATCGAAATCTACCCTCTTCTAGTTTGAAAACATTATTCCTTGTCCTATCACTACACGACCTGATAGGCCCTTTCTGTAGGCCCCTTTTAGGTATTTGAAGGCCACTATAAGATCCCCATGAAGCCTTCTGTTCTTCAGGCCGAATGACCCAAAATCTCTCAGCCTGACCTCATAGGGGAGGTACTTCAGCCCATTATCTTTGCGGCTCTCCTCTGGACTTGCTCCAAGAGGTCCATGTCCTTGTGTTGGGGGCTCCACAGCTTGACAGAGTACACCAGGTGGGGTCTCATAAGAACAGAGTAGAGAGGGAGAATCACTTCCCTTGACCTGCTGCCCAGGCTTCTTTTGATGCTGCCCAGGATATGGTAGACTTTTTGGGCTGCACTCACACATTGTTAGCTCACGTTAAGCTTTTAATCAATGAGCACCCACAAGTCTTTCTCCTCAGCGTTGCTCTCAATCCTTTCATCGCCCAGCCTGTATTTGTGCTTGGATTGCCCCAACCCAGGTGCAGAACCTTGCACTCAGCCTTGTTGAACTTCATGAGGTTGGCATAGGCCCATCTCTCAAGCCTCTCAAGGTCCCTCTGGATGGCATCCTTTCCCTCCACCGTGTCAACCACACCAGCTTGGTGTCATCTGCAAACTTGCTGAGCGTGCACTCAATCCCACTGTCCAGGTCACTGACAAAGATGTTAAACAGGACTGGTTCCAGTACCAATTCCTGAGGAACACCACCCATTACTGGCCTTCATTTGGACATTGAGCCATTGACCACAATTCTTTGAGTGTGACCATCCAGCCAATTCCTTATCCACCAAGTGGTCCATCTATCAATTCCATGTCTCTGACTAGGATGTGGCGCAGATCGAATGGAGAGTTGAACACTTTGCACAAGTCAAGGCAGATGACAACAGTTGCTCTTCCCTTATCCACTCACACTGTTACTCCATTATAAAAGGCCACCAAATTCATCAGGTACGATTTGCCCTTGGTGAAGCCATGTCAGTTGCCACCAATTACCTTCTCATTTTCCACATGCCTTAGCAGAGCCTTCAGGAGGATGTGCTCCATAATCTTGCCATGCACAGAGGTGAGACTGACTGGCCTATAGTTGCCCAGCAGCTACCCAAAATGCAGATTTATTCCAGGTGGGAATATAATACTACACAACTAATTCCCAAGTTTTGTGAACATTCTTTTTAGAAAAATGACCCAAAATGTGTGCACATTCACTGATAAAAGGGAAAAATCTCCCATTCAACGGTACTCGAAAAAGGAATTACTCACCCAGAAGGGGTGAGGGCTCACTCAAGCATACATATATCTCCAGAAGAAGTATTCACTCATGGAAAGGGGGAGGGGGTGAGGGCTCACTCAATCCCAGGAAGTTTCCTTGGACAGCATCTATTGGATATTATAGTGTTTAAAAGCCTCTTTAGTCTTCATGTTCCTATGTTTCCACCATGACAGCCATGGGGAAGTTACTAACTTACACCACGTGGTTCATAAAGTTCAGGTTTTCTATCCAGTCTTACTTTTCCAGAAGACCTGAACTTGCTACAGACACAGATGGTTCCTTATAGTTCTGTGGAGTCTTGCATGTAAGGTGCCCATAGGCAGGGAATTCACATCCAGTAGTTCATTTTTATTTTCTAATCTTGTGGCTAATGATTTATATTGTTATTTTATTCATACTTCTCTTTAAAAAAAGAACACTAAGCCTGTAATGGGCATGTCTCCATTATGAAAACTGCCATTTCCTCATGGATTGATATAACAAGTGGAAAGGGGAAAAAATCATATTTCAAGTGGAACTTCTTTATAATCACTAATTCATCTACTGTCCAGGTAGGAGAAGTCAATCTGCTTGCAAACCCAAACAGCCAGTGTCTGTTACCTCAAAGTAATTCAAGAGGTTACGTTTGTTCAGCTGTGCATGTTGTACCATTTGCCTCTGCCAGCTGTGATAGCTTATTCCTCTCCTCTGCAGTGGAGACACCTTCAGCAGCAAGAAAGTTGCTGGCGTGAAGTGGAGAACACTAAGTCTGACAGCAAAACCTGGGATAAGCCTTTGAGTAGTGTGTTCAATGTCACCACTCAGATTAAATCTCTGCGCCAGTGAAATCAACAGGGAATAGTGCTGCGTGCTCTTCTCAACACATATGCTACTAATTGAAATGTGCCTACTACTAGCACAGAAGGCTATGAGTAATACAAAGTGCGTCTGAAAGATGATCACATAAATAGGTATCTCAAAACCAGCAAGTGAGATACAGCTCTAGATCAGTGCTGCGACTGTCTTTGGACTTTTTGGACTTTTAGTTGCGAGTAAAACTGAAGATCTAAAGCAACATCGAAAAGATTTATACGTTCATGCTGTTTTCCCAAAGTACTTAAAAAAAATACAAAGACTTTTCTAAATTTGGGATTTTAAAAAATATTCTTGAAAGCCGTAAAAATGCAGTGTAGATTTAAAGAATTGTTTTAAAAATCTTCAGGGTATCTGTTTTGTTTTCAGTTTTTCTTCCTCCATTGTTGGCTTAATAGCTGAAATTTCTTGATTTTTCAATGACTTGAAGATCTACCTACAGCTTAGAAACAACTGGAGCAGACCTTTATTTTGTAAGCACTTTGCAATCATCGGCTTTCAAGATTTTAGGTTGTACCTTTAAGAAAGATTCCAAGAATTTTTCCCAAAGCAGTATATTTAACTTAATATTATACTGAAAACAGATATTTTTCTTGCATGACATTGCTGTATATAAGGAACTGAATATAAGACATAACTTACACATTTGGCTTGCCACTAGTGTCTACATCCATTAAAATATGATGGTGAAGTGATGGAACTTAAGTACTAAAAGTCAATCAACACAACGGAGTAGCCTGTAGGATTAAAAGTGACAAATATTAAAACTTTAATTAATGAATTTAAAAGTCAACAAGATGGCACTTTCTAGCTATCTCTAAAAGCACCCTACCAGCTCTGATAACCTGAGCAAAATTAGGATGAGAAGGTGAACAAGATTGTTGATTTCTGGAAAATCAGGACTACAGAAAGAAAATTATTTAAAAGGTAGTATCTGCAGAACAGGTAAAAAACCACATAAATACATGGACAACTACCATCTAACACTCATATCTGAAAGTGCACTTGCTTTGTGGTAGTTTTCTTGGAGGGATACTAATGATTGCAAAAGTAAACTCTTCCTTCTTCACAAACTGTGCAATATTAACTTAAAATTTATTGGCAAACATTTGTTGTATGACTGAATATTCATGGACAGTAACGTAAGTATGGTGGTGCCGAATCAAAATTATTTTATTGCCAACTTCAAGTGACCAGACATGGAAAACAGACACATTATGAATTTGGATAAAGCCTCAATTTCTCTTGCACAGCTAGTCTTATTACTGTACATATTATTTCCCCTCCTTGCTACTCCTACTTTAGCATTTCACTTGATGGTGAACCTCTATTGAGAAATATTCTTAAAAAAATCACAAAGGGCATGAAACTAAAGCTTGAGAGATTAGAGCTTTGGCTTGCTGTCAGATGCATCTTACTATGTCATCTCATAGAACTCCCATTACTTCTCTGTGCCCCAGTTTCTTCACTGAACAAACTACACATGCTTCAACACATAGGCTGTTATTTTTTTCATTTGTACAGCTGAACTGTTCTCAATATGTCCAGGCTATGTATCAAAGCGAGAAAATAAGAGAAGTGGGATTATATTTACTACAGGCAAAAGAAAATGACCACATGCCAGTCATGCGAGCTGCCCCACCACGTCTCTAATTGCTACCAGATCATAACCCTCTGACGGCACACAGATTTTGAGCTCCTCCTGTTTACTCCCCATGCTGCGTGCGTTGGTGTACAGGTATTTCAGGGAGCAAGCCGAGCTCCCCGATTTCACCCTAGGGAGGTGGGAGGCCTCCTGGTCTTCATCAATACTAGAGCACTGTCCCACTGGTGCAGGCCCAGCTACAACCCCACCCTCCTTTGTATCTAGTTTAAAGCTCTCCGAATGTGCCCTGCTAATTCCTGTCCCAGAACCCAAAATTTTGCCCCCGTGAGAGAAACCTTTCCCATACATTACTGACAGGTCTGGTGTCTTCTAATACCAGCCAATACCAAAGAAACCAAAGCCCTGCCTGTAGCACCAGTCTCACAGCCAGGCATTTATGGACTGTATCTTTCTATTCCATCCCATCAGCCGAAAATGGAGGGAGGGAAGATAAAATAACTTGCACCCTAGACTCCTTTACCAAGTGTTCCAAGGCCTTAAAGACTTTCTTCATTCCCCTCAGACTATGGGAGGCAGCTTCCTCCCCACCTGTCTGGAAGATCAGTAGCGGGTAGTAGTCTGTTGACTGCACTAGGATGGGGAGTGTCCTGGTGATATCCCTGATTTGGGCTCCAGGTAGACTGCAGACTTCCCTATGATGAGGGTCAGCTCTGCATAATAATTTGATGGAGTCCACTAAGTTATCAAAATAATTCAACATAAACAAATAAAAGAGCCTACCAATTTTTTAGTAGTGATCCATTAACCTAGGACATAGCAAAGAGATACAAAAGGGTTTTATTTCCTTGTTCTGCTAACACTGATTTGTTAGAGATTTATAAATTCCATTTTTTTACAGCATCTCTCCTGACACAGTCACAAAATCAAAATCAAACTTGACAGAAAACAAGCTGCACCTTTAGCTAAAGTGAGTCTGTGACCTTTCTACCACGCGTAGCCCTGGTGCGGTGTTTAGAACTGCTCAAACACACCACGTCCCATTGCTTCTCTTTCTGTGAAATCAAAATTCTCTCATGTAAACTAATGTGTTTGCCTGAGCCTCAGCAGAGGTCAGTTTCCTGGCTGAAAACGAGGGAAGTTATTTTGACCTGGAGAGGAATCCATTCTCCCACATTAGAACTGCAGATTATGAAATTCCTTTCTCATCGTTACAATCTCAGGATTACTATTAAAAATTGCAAGATGCTGAGATGTTGAGGCCATTAGGCCATGGAAATACTTAAGACAAAGATGCACAAATAAATATGCATTTCTTCTACATAGAATAAAAATCATAAAAATCTAGTATTTAGTCACAGGAAGCACAAAATATCAAAATATAAACTTTATGAAGAGATTTGTACATGTGTAGTTTAAACACGCTGTGTTTGAGAAGTCTGCAGAGAATGTGTTACACATAATGTGAGATATTTTCTCTCATTAATAATTTCTCTTGAATCATAAGCCATTTTGATGTAATAAACCACTTTTGGATCTGCCACCACAGGAAACAGAACATTTCCAGACTCTTGTCTGGAAAGAGGGGGAAGCTAGGCAGGGATAGTCATGCTGGTAGGTCTGTAGTCCCTGCCAAGTAAGGATAGATAAACATTGAGAAATGAGACATTAAATACATGCAAAAGCAAAGTTTCATTAAATAAAAGATTGGATGTTCTTGCTGCGCACAATTTTCACCATCCAGAAATGAAGGACCATTGCCATTAATACAATGTTCACCACTTCTCCAGTGAAAGGAACGTACATCAGAACCTGCTTGCTGCAGCTGTAAACGTCTCCATTTCACTGTTCCAATTAATTCCATTACAAGCCTTATTTTCCCCAGTAAATGGCTGGTTGTTGTTCAGCTTATGCTGGGAGAGACCATTCCAGGTCAAGGGCTGCATGTAAAAGTCCACTGAAATAAGGAGTAAAGAGGTAGGAATATTGCTCGCTCTCAGAGAGGAAAGTTAAGGTTGCAACGCATACACGACTGACATGTGGAGTGTCAGTTCTGTTGACGTGGTAAGCTGTGTGAGTACGTGGAACAGCACAGCGTGACTTCGCCTTTGCATCCCCTGCCTTTGTGGGCTTCTGTCAAACACAATGTGAGCTAATTTGTTCACAAAACTGCAAAACAATAATAATTTCTTACTTTTCAATTATTATTGGTGACAGACATTGGATGAGGGAAGGAGGCGGACATCATCTGGGGATAAACCAGTAAGAGGGTTTTGTCTATCAGCAGCTGTGTGTGAGCCATCAGCAGCTGTGCATACAGTCTTCACTGTTCTAGGGTAAAATCATACAGAGAAGTATCACTCCAGATGGGGAAGGTTTATGTATGTCAGCCCTCAACCAATCACACTGCGAGCTTCCTTCCTATGCTCGTCACTGCCCAGCCTCCAGCAATATCCCCCGGTGCATCTACACTTGTCATCTTCTTCCACACTAACATCACGTTAATGTGAACATCTACCGCACTTAACGTACCTAACATCACGCGACCCTTGCGTGTTTGAGTGCACTAGGCATAAACATTCTGTTAGAGCTGGAATTGCTGAGACAAGCCCTCAGATCCAGTTTGGAAACGCAGCTCCCCAGCGCTCCTGATGTGCGCTGTGAGAATTGTGGTGCACAGATTTGCACATCTGTCTCTCTGCTAGGTTTAAGCATCTGCTTTGTAAAGGACAAAGTGGGTAACAATGAAGTGACAAATACCATTGAAAATACCAGAGCCAAGCTTGTCAGACTTTACTAATTCTTTACTATATTTTAATATGCAAAATGAAAAGTGTGTTGAGAATGTGTGAAAAACAAATCTATCCCAAGCCCAACAGAGTCCCAGGATCTACACAGATGTGCTGTAGTTTACGCCTTTATGCTTCTGCAGGCGTGTGCAATGGTACTGTTCCTGTGGTATCACCTGCAGACATCGGTTCTCCATCATTTTGTAACCAGAACAAACTCACCCCCTTTAGGGGCAAGTATCTGCATCCTTCAATTTTCAGAGCCGAGACCAAGGCCCTCTTCCTCACTCACAGCTCGTGAACAGCTGCTTACCATTGGCAGATCTGCTCTCCCAGACCCTACCTCACCCTGCAGCTCCTCAATACCATACACAGTCGTTAGGGTCATGTGTGTAGAGATGGCCCAGGTGTGTACAGATGGCTCAGGCAACACATGTCCCACTTCCTCCGAGGGTACTCAAGACTATCGGGAGCTAGGAACATCTTCCCTTCTGTTCAACAGCCTCGTCTCTGTCTCCTGGAGGCTTCATAACTGAAGTGCCTGAACATCAGGTGGAGCGATCTGAACGCAGACTCCAGATCCCTGTTTGCACACAAACAAAACCAAAGTCACCTCTTGGCACATGTGAGCAGCTTGCCTCGGTGCCCCTTCCCTTTCACGCCTTACAGCGAGACCGGCAGGCGACCGCGGCGGCAATCGCCAGCCCAGGGAGACGCGGCCCTCCCCAGCCGGTGTAGGGCCCAGAACAGGGAAACTGCCGCTCGGGGTCCCCTAACCGGAGCGAAGTGCTTTGTGTGTGAAGGCGCAGGGCGCTCCCAACCCGCCCTTCCCTCCTCACTCACGCTCCGCGCACACGCAGCGCCGGCTCCGGCTCCGCTTTCGGCAGGGCGAACCCCCGACGCCCCCGCTGCCCCTGGTGCCTTCGCTCGGCTCCACGACCGCAAGTCCCGCGCCCCTCGCCCCCCGAGAAGCCCCGGAAGAAGGCGAGCGTGTGCCACCTCTCCGCAGCCTCA
>VZZY01008484.1:2592-55446 GCA_013400335.1 Eurystomus gularis | reverse complement strand
AAATCAAGGAAGGCACCTTTCCTCATTGGTTCTCTCAGTGCATGTACCATAAAGTCGTCATCCAGATAGTTTAGGAATCTTCTGGACCTGTTTGTACCAGCTGAGTGGTACTACCAGTCGATATCTGGCAAAACGAAGTCCCCCATGGGCAGATGATTTGGAGGCATCCCGTAGTTCCTTAAAAAATGACTCATCATTTTCATAATCCTGACTGGGCAGCCTATAGCAAACTACCAGGACATCTGTTTTAATTGTTTGTCCCTTAATCCTTACCCAGAGGCTCTCAACTATGTCATCACCAACTGCAAGCTCGATGCTTTCCAGCCCTTCCACTACATACAATGCCCGCCCCCCTCCCCAGCTCCTCCTGCCACGTCTATCCCTCCCGAAAAGCCTGTAACCATTCATCATGGCACTAGTCATAGGACTCGTCCCACCAGGTTTCACTTGTGTCAATAATGTCATATCTCTGGGATTGGGCCAAGATTCCTAGCTCCTCCTGCTTGTTCCTCATGCTGCGTGCATTTGTACAGAAGCACTTCAAGTGTGGTTCATTATGCCCTCGTGGAGCAATCTGAAGAATCTCACTAGGACACAGCTCCTTAGACTTTGGCGTGCCATCCCACTGATCATCACTGACTGGCCTGCTATTGCCCTTTCCCCACTTCAAATCTAGTTTAAAGCCCTATCAATCAGTCCAGATAGCTCTTAAGCAAGAATTCTTCTCCCTTTCTGTGAGAGGTGCATGCCATTGGGCATCAGCAGACCTGATGAGGAGTAGAAAGTCCCCCTCCTCCCAAAAAAAGCTGGTGCCTATGAAAATGAGCAAAAATTGAGCAAGTACATTGTGCTACTTTCCATGAACATGCTCCCAGTTTCTAACAACTTACAGCTCAAGGGCTTCTTATGCTGGATGCGATTTCTTTGAATTTATTAACCAGCAATATAAACTTGTACATTTTCCCTTTGAACCCATGAAACTCTTAGCATCCACCAAATGACCTTCAGAACTTTGACATATGGTTCTGGAGCTTAGCTAGTAAAACCCACCATTTTTTAATGGTAAAAACGCACCTCCTTCTTTGATCTTGCCTTCTTCCAGCTTTGTCTGATATTCTCTCATTCTTATTCTGAAAAGGTAATATGCTTGGACAAAAATTAGGAGAAAGAAGGCAACTTCTAAGGTTGTCCACTAAGGGCAAATATTCATATCTAATTTTAGACACCTAAAGTGAGGTTTCTTAGTTTGATTTCCTTTACAGTGGATGGAGACAGGAACCTCCATATGGCAATTTCCATCTTGAGTGGGATAAAAATACACTCCGTAGGTGCTACCTCTACTGTGGAAACAGCAGCTTAGTGTGAAAACAACCTGAACTTCTCTACCTCAATCAGAAGGCTAAAGCTAAGCAGGTTGAGTTTAACTCCTAACTATTCTCCTTTCATCCTCACTGGAGCCAGGCAGAGAGTTTTGGTCAAGGGAGAGTTAAAACTGTTTTATGTGGCTGTTTGTATAGAGGTTTATTATTTCTTCAAAGGTACAGTTCACATTAGAGATGTACTCCTCTCTCACTCCAGGAGGCGTTAGATCGGATTTATTTTGGGAGGGCCAGGGCTGAATATTCCTCCTGTGTGGCCTGTGTGCCTTGTAATAACAAGCTTTCTTGTTTTTATAATTCTCATCGCAATTTAAGGTTAATACTTGTATCCTAAATTTCACTGAGGACAGCATGAATGAATAATAATCCCATTAAAGAATTCAGGAAACAGCCAAGTGTCACTACTTGTATTTGTTAACAAAACTGAACTAGAGGTGAGGTTTTCATTGCTTTGCTTGCTTTCTGGCTTTGATCGGAGAGAAGCTCCATGTCTGCCAACATTTCTGCCTAGCACAGTAATGCCAGCAGAACTGTCCATGCAGCAGTGGGCATGCAGTGAATGCTATTCTGTGATAATTGCCCCAGATTCTTCTGATGAACAGTCATTGAAAAATATGAGCTGAGAAACCACAAGTTCAGGTGCGTGCCAAGAGAGTAGGTTAGAAAATGTATGTGTGAAATATCCTCCCTTCAGAGCCCAGTCCCAGCTGCCTGGCCACAGAGGGTGCCGGCACACTTTTTTGCAAAAAGACAAAACCCGTGTGGCCAGAATCCTCTAAATTTTCCTGTTATGCACAGGAATGAAAAACATACATGCAAAATGATGGAGCTCTGTGAAAGCAGGTGGCATGCAAATAGTAAATCCTACAATGTGTCTCTGATATAAAATGAAGACAGTACTTGAGTAACAGCCTGCAATTGTGTTATCACGGGCTGCATGTTTTCAGTACATCCTAGTGGGTCACAGAACAGACAGCTTCATCTGCAATATGAAGGTATTTCATGTAGAAGTAACAGGTGCCAGAAATGGTCAGTCATCCTGACTTAAGGGTTTCTCATTGTCTTGGATAAGCTACTGAGTGCTTTCAGTGTGCCCTGCCTGCAGCTTTCCTCTCTAAAACAAGTCTGCAAGGTGTGCGATCAAGGTTTACTGAATTTAAAGGCAAACTTCCACTGATTTCATTGAAACCTACGCTATCCCCAGATGACATTTGAGTCTTATCTACTGTGTTTTCTTTCTGACTTCGTACAAAGCCAGGGCACTTCAGTTTTTCCAAGGCAGATATATTGTCTGGTGGTTTCCAGCTGATGCTATATAGGTTACAATAGTGATATAGCCTATTTGAGCAAGTGAGCTTATTGAAACTGTATTTTCCGGTGGCTTTCTCCAGTGTCTGCTATTGTGACTGAACATAATCTTCAGCCTTTTTCAGTAGGAGTTTGATATTATTCTCCATTCCTTTGCTCAGCCACCTTTCTTTCCTCAAAAGGAAACCTATAACAAATTAATGTCTTTGAGGTCTGTAATTTGTACAATTTTTTTGGAAATGGCTAACACTCCAACTCTATTGGAATTGGCAGTTAATGTAATTGCATGAGCCTTATTTCCTTAGGAAACCAACCTTCAAAAGACCAGAGCATGCTATGAGCCCTCCTCTCTCCTTATGCTGTTCCAAGCTCTAAAGTTTAAATCTCTCCCATTGTTATGGAAGCCAATAGCATAGTTGTACTCCTGGAATTAGTCAATTATAGGATGTATTTAATTTAATATATTTTACACTTCAGGATAGGATAAAATAAATTGCACCCAGCTGTATATGTTTCTATCCACTGACAGCAAAGTGGGCCTGTGGAGCCAGACAATGGAGTTTCTGCATCGAGTGAACTCTGTTCAGACTCCCATTTAGTCAATGAGGTCAAGCACAGCTAAAAGAGGTCAGCACACAATTCATTTCAACAAACAGAGGCACCTATTTTAGGCTGAATCACATCCTACACTCTATTGATGATATTGATGAAATCCACATTAAGTCAGTTAGTTCACATGCAGACATCTACAACAAAGATGTCTAGATAAGATGGATTCCCCTTCATGCGCTCCTAGTTTTTTGATATAGCTAAAGAGCAATCCCTCTGTCACATTACTGTCAGACTCCTATGCGCCTTAGCACCAAAAAGTACCCCTCTGTGAGTAGGAGCAATACTATACGAAATAGGAAGAACTCACATTTTGAAAGTCTATTCTCTCTATGGATAGTGTTTCAGTTTCATTCTGGAATCATTGATTTGCTGGCTTTGAGCTGTTTTCTTCATCAAACCCAGAGGATAAGCTGGTTTTTGCACTGCATGTTTCTCTCCGCTATGGCTAATATTAGTTTATTCTTCTTCAAATTTTATGTAAAGCTTTTATAGAAGAATACCTCTGTGATACGCTTTTTGTCTTGTTTTTTTTTTAAAAAATATGAACAAACCAGAATAAACTGGAAGACTGTCCATCTCTTTTGCAGATTAACTGTCCCAACTCTACTCAAAGGAAGTTGATTAAAACCCACCAAGTGTAATAAATACAATTTTTTATTCTTTCAACATGGCTAAAGATGAAAGCTAATGGTGAATCTATAATACAGTCATACAGATACAATGATCTATCAATCTATAAGCTTGCATTCATGACAGATAAATGTTCTTGTTATCCTTACAGCATGCCCCAGTTAGTCCAGCATGAACTTGGTGAGTTAACTTGGTATTCTGTAGTTAGAAGGCTTGCAAGTGGGAAGTTGGCTTTCTAAAGTAGGATTGAAAAAGCCAGAAGTTCCATTTCTCCAGTCTGTCATCTGTTGCCTTCATTGATTACTGCTCGGCTCTGTCCTTCAGCATCTCTCAGACATAACCCACTCCTTGTTCCCAGTTGTGATCTCCTTGTGTTCTTCTTCTAAGCCTTCCCCCTCTCCATGATAGTAGCCTCTTTTCCCCAGGTTAATTGTACACTGCAAGACACTTTGGATGCCCTTAGCATTTAGCCTCTTTCCCCCAAGTTATTTGTACACTGCAAGACACTTGGATGCCCTTAGCATTTCTGTGGCATGTTTTTTTGCTTTTATTCTACCTGACTGTGCTGACAACAGAGAAGAGACTCTTCTGGTGGTCACCCCTACCATGGCTGGCTGCTGAGAACAGCAATTGCACTAAAATCCTGGCTTTTCCTCTGTGCTTTTTTTCATTCTTTGCATCGGATAAGCTGGCCCCAAGCAGACACAGTGAAGCAATGCAGCCTCTTTCTTTATTGTGTAGGATTTTTCTGGATGGCACTAGAAGCTCTGAGAGGCTCAAGTGTTTTCAGAGAGGACAGACTCTTTAAAGGCTTCAGCTACGGGTCTCCTAAGAAGGTTTCCCTGAGTATGTTTAAGCGGTGATTATGTTGAAGGGCTGTTAACAGACCAGCCTCAGGATATCCTCAGAGGTTTAGCAAAAGTCTTGACCAAATGACTCTTGCGCTCGCTCTGTGTCCTGTCTCAAAGCATAAGCAACTGCAATTGCTTTTCAAAGAAAAGCTTGTTAGAATTTTTTTAAATGGCTGTCCTTCCATCTCCATTTATACCTCTTACACAATTCCTGGCTGAAATCTTCTCTCTCAGTACACTCTCAGTTCACCTTAAACTGAGCCTCAAGCAGACCACACCCTACAGTTCCATTCAACTAGGGCTCAAGAGAGCCACATGTGGTAAACGTTGACAGGCACCACTGAAAATGTTTCTTACACTGAGAGAAAACATACACATTTTTCAAGCTGAATTCAAGAACTTGTGTCAGTTGCTGAATCAGTATCTGTTAGAGCCAACCTGAGATCTTTCTGGCTACACTTTCTGGCTACATTGATTCGTCAAGTCAGGAGCATGATAGACTTGAACTATGAGATCTCATGTCCCCACAGATTATTTTGAGTTAGGACTGTAATCACGGGGAAAAAAACACCGTGCAATGCAATGGCCAGATTAAATACCAGTGAAAGAGACTCCATTTGTGTCATCATAGTTATCTTGTTGATAGATCTGGACCATTGCTAACATTAAAACCTTTTTGTTCTCTTTTTCCAGCTGTTCAGAATTATTCATTCATCCTGAATTAATATTTTGTACTTAACTTGAATCTTAGGAACTTGTTTAGAACCACTTAAGATCTTAAATTAAATATGAGTATAATATAGGAAGGCATAGAATTGTAATACAAAGATCCATAATTTTTCTAGTGGAAAAATTAAATTCCTCCCTCCTCCCCTCTCTTAGTTGATGGATCTAGTACAAAGTATATTGATTTTGAAGAGATGCAGTAAAAAAGTCAGGGAGATTTAATAGATATCTGCACGCCATTTAGAACTGGATATTACCCTCAGATAAATGCACACACCTGCATTCACTGTGTGTGACAGCAGTTTACCTGACACATATACAAGTGAACTAATCAATTTTGCCAGATGCGTGCCCCTGAGTGAATTCCGCAAGTGTGGGTAGGTCCTCATTGTAAATATATTGAGTAAAAGAACAAACAGATCTTCAAAATGAATGCATGGACCATATTAACATGTCTATTAGAGGTCCATATATGTACACCAATTGATTAATTTTTGATAGAAGGTGCAAATTTTCTCCATTGATACTTAAAGGTCAACAGGACTAACCTATGAATTTGTTATTGCATCTCAGGAGCCATGGAGAATAAAACTAATCAGCTGGCCAGCATAGAGACTTGGAGCTTTGATGCTTTCTGCTGTTAAGCCTGCTGTTTCAGAGAACCCATTTTTAACTCCTAGATCTGCTGCTCAAATCAATGAGCTGATATTTGGTTGGAAGCAATACAGTTCCAGACAGGGTAAGCAATTTATAAAATTTCCATCAGCCTAAGAGTAGCAATGAGAATATATATGTATGCCTGCATTTGGGCTTTCTAACTCCTTTCAACATTCAGGAAACAATTACAGGAGAGCATTAGCTGTGCTTCAGTGCATGCCATGAGTCTAAAGCACTGGCATGATCTTCACTTGGGGACTGTTAGTATCCCAGATGGCTCAGCAAGGCAACAGGGAAGTAAACCTGCCACACACCTCACTTTCCTTACACTCAGAAATATTTTTTTCATGGGGTTGTGAACAGCTCTCTCCTTTTCAGTAGCTAAACTAATAAACAAGAATATTTTCTGCTTCTCCACCCCATACAAATCCCTTTATGACTGAGGATAAGTGCCATCCCTGCATTTTACCAATGACAAGCTGTGGAGAAAACAAAGTATGGTGTGAATCAATGGCAAAAAAGTAAAGGTTACTTCTTTCTCAGTGCCAGCAACTCTCACAGGTCTTCAATGTCTTAGAGCAATGAAGATAACAAGAAGCTAGAGGCAGTGGGGTGTTACCTTCAGTATAGCCCAGTCCATACACAAGTGATTCCTCTTATAGACTGATATGGCTGCAGAAAGTAGACACCATTTAGGGTACCACAATTTTTCCAGGTTTTCATTATCGAAAGCTTATTTGTTTCTCCTCAAAATCTTTAATTGAATTCCCATTTCACTTTACAGATATTACCTCACTTAAACTAGGCCACTATGGCCACAGCATTAAACCTTTACAAAGCTATTTACCCAGAAAGGTGATGAATTTCAATGTGGCTGCATAGCCAGTATCAGAACCAAGGTAAGAGGGTTCTACAACATTGGATCGGAACCACTCAAAGTGCCCTGAATATTCAGTTTTTGGTTTAGGAGAAAGAGAACATTTTGACACTTTTTGACACTTTTGGCACTTTTTGACCTTATGACAATCTCTAATTTAAAGACTGACTTCTCCAAATCTCCTAGGAAAAGGCAAGTATGCCCCATTTTTTCCTGCAGTCAACTCATTAAAACCCATGAGAATTTTTTTACTGGCTTTGGGCTCATGATATGATATACAAAATCCATTTCCATTTGTTGGAAAGGCTCCAGTCTAGCAAGTAAAATAGTGCACTGAATCTTTGTTCCAGTCTCATCTCTGTCTCTGGCTCGCTTCTTTGTGCCTGTACAGAATAGGGATAACATTACTTTCTGTTCTTGTGGTTGCGCCCTAAGAATTAATGCTTGTAATGTGCTATATGTTCCTCCAGTGAATGGTAGTCTGCTAAATGAGTACACTCTGTTCTTCTTTGCATGGAGGTAAGTTAGGTATGTCTCTGGTGGCAGCAGAAATTTGGCCCCATTAGATACCAACATTAACCCAATTTTCTCCAGGCTTCAGCCAGATTTCATTCAGTTGGCAACATGCCTCAGGCCAAACTTCAACATTGTGACATACCTTACAAGAAATTACTTTTTTTTCTAGGTTGTGACAGGGTATGTTGTTAGGTTAAGCAGGAACTAGGGGCACACAGTGGCAAGAAACAGGAGATACTATCCAGATAATTACATCACCTGCACCCTCTGAATGGATTGATGGAAGAACAATTAAATAAGGCATGTGGGGTCACCTCTGCTGCTAGCATGTAGAGAAAAACTCACAAGCTAGACATCTTCCTAAGACTCCCTCTTCTTTCTGGGCACATGCAAGTTCCTTAGGAAAATCCCATGGGATTTTCAGAGCACCTGGGACTGGCTCCAAAGTGTTTTCTGGGGAACCTTTCTAAGGATTGTGGAGGAGTGTAGCATGGCTAGCTGAAGTATGAGGGTGTCAATAACCTCTATTGAGTTGAGTCTAAATTAGCCTGATAGAGCCACTGGCATAGATGGATAGCATGTAGGCAGGGCTGCTTGGCAGGCTGACACTGCTTTCTGAAGCCAGTCCTCTTCTTGCAGCCGTAAGCAAGATGTTGCTGGGAAGTCCTCCTCGCTGCACTGAAAATAGCCAGCCTACAGCTCAGGGTGCAGCCTGCAATGTGCTGTGGGATCTGGACATTGAGGAAGCCCCGTCCCCAAACAGCGCTCAGTCTGTGACCTCATATCATGACAAGCATCAGCTAAAAACTCAGCACACACCTTTCAGGCAAACATGAGTTATTATTGATATTAATTATTCATATATTTCAGTTTTATTTAATAATTGCCTTACATCTATGTTCACATTACTATCCCCTTATTCCAACACTTAAACACCCTCAAGGGCTGTTATAAATACATTTAATACTTCCACAAATGCAAACGCTTTTGTTTGTTTTTCAATGTTTACTTGCTTGACTGGAGTGTTCCACTTGAGCCTCATACCCTAGTTAGTTACAACAGATTGCAGAGTGGGATTCATGCCTGGGTAAAGATAGTTTGCTTGCTTTACAGCACCAAGATAAATGCCTGTCTGAAGCACCGTCATGAGGTCAATCAGGTCTAAGATTTTAAACCCGAAAGATTTAGAGTTCCATTTTGACAGCCCCTCCACTCCTCCTCCCCTTTCCCCCAGCAGTAAGACTCATTTAAAGCTTTTAAAATATGGGAGGCAGTAAAGGAATCATTAATTTTACTTACACAGCAGCATTCACACTTGTAAGGTTTTGACAGCTTCACTAAACCCAAAGGAATTCAGATAGCTAGAGCAAATGAATGCCTACCAATACTTATTTTGAAAGGAGGTAGTTTTCGGGGCTGAACACATATTTTCTTCCTGCAGGAAGCTGACAGTGATGAGAGTATGTAGGATGTTTTACTACCGCATTCACGTGATGCTACTTAATGTTTTTTCTCCTGTTCAGCATATTCTCTTTGTGTTTCCAAAATCAATAGAACTGCAGAAAGTCAACAGATTATCTCAATATTTCTTAGGATGCTCTGCCCTTACCACTGTACTTAGTACCTACTGTTTTTGTAAATTGTTAAATGCTTTATTTGCTACTTGGAAAGTTCAGTTGTTGACTGTCTTTTTGGGGAGAAATCCAACTGCAGAAAGTTAAACATATACATGTAAAAGCTGAATGCTTTTGGAAACAAAATACTGTGAGATTTTATTTTTTTATCACTGGCATGATTTTGAATGGAAATGGAAAACTTGCAATGAATTCATAATAGGCCATTACACTTCCACCTGAGACAGGAGGAACGTGCTTACTTTTTCAGAAAGGAAGACAGATGAAGGCAGGCAAGCTGCAGAATAAAACACGAATTAAATGGTAGCCACTTGCTGATCATTGTTGTGCTATCTGTCCATTATCTGTCTGGGTGTAGGTAGTAAATACCACATGAATTTAAATAAAACCCATTACTCACACTCACTTACAGACGTGATGATAGAAGTTGCTTGACAGATCTTACACAGGAAACTTGGATGTAATTGAGCCTGTTGTTGTGTTGATTCTCTTCCAGCAAAATCCTTTACCTGTGCAGGAATATTTTAAGACCTCACTAAATTTGAAATGGTGACAGTGTTAAGGTTTTCACTTATTTGTTTTTTGTATCATTATTGGGTCTCTACAATAACAGATGGTGAAATCTCTCCTGAGTAAGCCAAATGCCAGTGCTTTTTCTTGCAGGATGTCACGTAAAAGCACTAACATCTCCTATTAGTAACAGAAACTGATGAGACTGCTCCAGAGCCTTTTAAAGTTCCTGGGTGTCTTTGGATAAGCTCCTTGACACATCTGAATGAGGCAGGCAATATGCTTTAAACACTTCCTTATTATTCCCAGAGTTTCTGTTGGACACGCTCTTAAACAAGATAATAATCTCTCTTTAAACAACACTTTCTTTTTATAATACACAGGCTCCCTTAAAAACAGGTGTAAGGTCAGGGCTGTTTGCAGGTAGGTTTAAAGCACCCATTAGCTTTTCCTTCTTTAATGAGGGACCTCTTGTTTCTGAGGTGGCCAATGCTGGTGGTTTGCATTTGCTCGCAGCAAATACCTGCAGTGTTACAGTTGACAGATATTAAATGGTTGACAGTCATCTTGACCAGGCTTGTCTTTCACTTGTCTTTCCTTGGTCCTTTTCCTGTGTCTTTTGCTGTGCCATATTAAAGGAACATGACTTAATGGCTGTAAAGGGATATTTAGAACTATTTCATGCTCCTAGAGCTGTCCTGATTAACTCTATTCTCTCACCATGATTAGCTTATGAGCTGGTGATCAGGCTATCACAACTGAATTCACAGTTCTGTGTCAAGTGTGACTGTAGGCCCATTTCTTCATCCCTATACATCCCATATTCCTCACTGGTAATATGAGGGAGTCCTTTCATCACATTGATGATTAAATTGGGGTATATTTATAAAGTCCATAAATTCAGATTCTCTTTTATTTATATCTACCTCTATTTCATGTTAAAATTCTTTTTTCAAGCATACATATATACTTATGATCACTTGTTTCATTAGAATACTTTTTGATTTATGGATCAAAAATTTTTAGAAGATATATGGTTTAAAACAATTGTGAAGTGAATGAACTGAGGAGTATATAGTCATCACAAAACTGTAAAAATTAGCAGCATTTGGCTGCTAATTTGGGGGAGGGGGAGTAAATAAGTGTTTGAGGAGCACTTGTAACAAAAGTCCTAAGCCAGCGGCTCTTGGTTCACAGGACCCCTAGAAGAGGAGCCAGACTGGAGGTACACTGAGCATGAGGTGCCTGCAGCTGGGAGGGAGGGACAAGATTCTTGCTGGGTTAGTCTCAGGATGCCTTCCCCAGAGCTGTAGGGGAGTGGATGGAGGGACTTCTGCATCTTTGTAGCCCATGGCATCGATCCCTACCTGCATGTATTCTTTCCTCTCCAATAAGCTTGCATGCATTTCACTTGGTTCTTCTCAGACACCATCAGTGGAGGAAGAACTTGGTGGTCCCCAGACAAAGAATGTTTTTGCATTGTTAGGACTCTGGTCCAAATATGTCCCAAGCTGGGGACCAGCTTTGAATCTTTCCTTTGCACTTAAAGAAAAAGGCAGGTAAATCCTTCTCATTACCTCCCTGGTTCCTCAGATGAGATGCCTCCGTTTGTGACCAATATTGTAGTTTAAGCATGGTTTAGGTGTAACTAGGAGTCCTCACAAGGCAAAACACTCACTGCAGTAGACTTTATACACATGCCAAGAGGGAGTCCTTCCCTCTTTATCTCTGGCACTGCCTGTGTTGGATAACAGTTGACAGCTGGCAAATGATCCTGAGTGACACAGTAGCAACATGACTAGATATCTGCAAACCTAATATGACCCTAGTTATGTACAGACATTCATGGTTTGGGGCTTTCATTACTCCAGGCCACTTTGTTTTTCAGAGGGGTAAGCCCTGAATTTATCCACTTTGGCACTTTGCTTGGAAGAGGAGACAGACAGCAGAGGGACAGAAGAAAGAAGGGGGTTCATATGAAATGTCTTAAAGGAGAGTAAATTTTTTTTGACTGCTGCCTGTGGAGTTTTCATATTTATTGGGAAGGAAATCATGCTCAGCAATTGTCATTGCCTACCAGAGAAGTGCTGCATCCGTTTGAAGATACATACTGTGCCAAAGCTCACTCTCTCTCAGACGTGATATGTGACAGCTGAAATCATTTGGGATGCTCCAGTTACAGGAATTGAGGACCAAATTCCCAGGGGCTGTGGACCATTTCTGTACATAAAAATCTCTTTGAGTATAAAGGGGATTTTAAAAAAGCATTCAAAATCTGTTTTACCTGCTCTCATTGAGTTAATCCTGCATTCCCATGATTGCCCAAATAGCCCTTCACTACATCTGATCCAGTTTGTTTGCAATTATCTCGGCAAATAACATGGGTCATGGACCACTCTCTAGTCCAGGTAACACTTGGTACAGCTGCACTCTGCCCTTACAGCTAAAATCTCTGGCACTCCAGACCTGGATGGTCACATCCCAAGGGCCTGTTGTGAACACTGCAGGGGCTAATACAGTCTCTAGCCTCTTCCCAGGACTCGTCTTGGACAAAATTTATGGAACTGTGCTAGCAACTAAATGATATGGATGATCATATTCTGGTGTCTGTCACTGTTTAAGAGCTGTAGTTGCAACCTTCAAGCTCCTCTGTCATGAATACGGACAATCAGAACTGTACACAGTCCTTCAGACAAGGAGCCGTACACTGGTGTCAATAGCTATGTCTAGTCTCATTGACTTTTTTTGGGGGGGGGACCGTCCTCAGGCAATGAGATCTTTAGGCCCATAGTAGTGCACGCTCATACAGCTAACCTCTCTCAGCCCCTAAAACAAGGTGCTCACATTGAAAATGTATATGTTGAATGTTCTCCACTATGTGCTAAGTCCCAAGTTTTGTCTAGGAATTATTTGGAACAGTGTCATGTCCCAGAAGAACACAGTGAGTTAGGTCAGAACTATGCCAGGGACTGTTCCAGTAGTTTCTTAGTATGGGCAATCGGATTATATTGTCTAGGACTTTTCACTGGCACTGTGTGTCTTATTAGTAACACAGAAAGACAGTCCTCACCACTTCTGCTGGAAAAATCTATCCTGATGCATCCTAGCACTGACTTTGCTTTGCTAATAACTTCATCATGATTGTTCCTGGGCATTCTCTCCTGGATGAGAAAGCTCATGTGTCTCTCCCTAAGAGGACTCCAGTGTAATTTTCCAGATGCTGAAAGAAATTCCTCATACTTTCCTAAATCTGAAAGCTCCTTTGCTGAAAAAACAGGTGAGACTGCTTGGGTGGATGCAGCACCCATTCAGTGAGTACCACTTGCAGGGTACAGGCAGAAAGGGTATTTTCTGTAGATACAAGGTGATGTTGGTGCCTTTGCACAGGATAGTGTTTAAAACTTGTGTATAATCCACATATTATTGTGAAAATAATAGTTGATATGATAGGAATAGGTGCAGAAAAGGACTACTGCTATAACCAGACGACTGGTGAGCCTGTTTTAAGGAGGGAGAGCAATGTGGCTTCACTTATTTAGCTAAGTAAAAGAAAAGCTGAAGTTTTTGACAGCTATCCATAGACACCTCAGGGGGCCTGAGTACTCAGGAAGGAGGAAACTGAAAGACATTTCTGGAACAAGAATAAATGACTGTAACCTGGTCCTGAATAAATGGACAACAGATATTATAAAGAAGTTTCTAAAAAACAGAGGAATGAAGTCTTGGAAAAGCCTTCCAACAGTAGGAACAACAGCCAAAAAATCAAAATTGAAGAGGGAGCTTAAGAAATCCATAGAGGGATTATATGACCTGATGGCTCATGACAGCAGGAACTGAATGCAGTGACCAAAGAGGTCCCTTCAAGTCCTGGCTCTGATGATCTGGAAAGTATCTAAGAGGACCATATCCCATTGATCTGCAGTGACAGAGAAGGTGGAGACTGAATCTCAATCTCTTCAGAGCTAAATGCAGGATGATGTCCTTGAGCAACAGTCCTGCCATTCCATATAACAGCAAAAGAGCCTGGGAGTACCTTCTGCAGAGACATACGCAGTAACTTGATATGACACAGCTGGGGAAGCATGGACTGAAAGAGTTATTTATCTTAATGTGTGTTTGCACTGTCTTTGTCCTGAATATTCTATAAGCATGACAAATAAATAAGCAGATAACTGGTTGCAAATTTTAAATCCATCAGATCTTCATTTCAAGAGCTTTTGTATCCAAATGGCTGCTTCATGCCCTAAATTCTCTGAGTTGTGCTTAATTCTTGCAGCACATAAGGCATGTAAAAACCACCCACCCACTACTTCAGAGCCATTTTTCTTCATCTAAATGAAATTTCTTAAGTTCCATTCATCTTTACAGCTCATTCAACAGGTCCCTCTGCAGCAGTGAAGGGAAGCGTGTTTCAATGTGCTAATCCAGCTCGGAGATGGATTAATTGACTCACAGGCCCCTCTGATCACTAGCCAGATGTCTCTCCCCAGCTGGCAAGCCTTACTAATTTTCTTGTTGTTGTTGTTAATTCTGGGTTTCCAGCCAGCAGAGGCCCTTCTCCGCTCAATCAAGGGCAACGTGCCCTCTGCCGACATTTTGCATTCTTTGGCCTGCTTTCCCTTGGACAAAGATATTCAGCTATAAACCTCCTCTTCTGGCTCTTTGTCTTCCTGCCTGTAGCCCCTGGAGAGAAATCTCCTGGTTCAGTTGCACTTGCATGTCTGGCATGTTGGGCCACAGCGGGGCAGTGCTGTTCATGCTTGGGATGGGTAATGGAGGCACATAGGGCCTGCAGTGCCAATTTCCAAGAAGCGGTCCAAAATTTCTGGTCTGTGCATTGAATTTTTGGGAAAAAAAGAGACTCAGGACAAGAGTTAGAAACATTTCCTTCACCATGCTAGGCGCTATGAAATGGCACGAGAGCAAACTCTTCAGAGTGCTTAGAAGGACTGAGCATAAGTGGACCAGTTATGACACTAAATTGGGAAACAATGTAACATAAGAGATGGTTTGAAGATGGGGTGTGTGGGCTGTCCAAGCTCTGCTCCTGATTCCGTCTTTAGACCTGAAGTCTTGAGCCAGACACTGCACTTCTCTGGTACTTCAATTTTCTCACCACTAACACAGGTTTAACAACAACCTTTTCATTTTAAAGATATCTGCTAATGAGAAAGACACTGTGTAAACCGAGTATCATTTGCATTACTGTATATACAGCCATGTATTTTCAGTGTGAAGGCTTCTGCAGTGACTCGCAGTGATTTAGCTAAAACTGTATTGTTGTTGAATGGAAAGGTGTTGATTTTGGCCAAACTGTAGATCATTGTTTGATCTTTCCCAATGTCTTCAGTCCTTACTGTGATTACATTGAGTAGAAACTTAATCTACAAGAATTCATCTGGGTGGTGCAACCTTTATTCACCTTGGCAATGACTTCCTCACACAAATTATGGGGGTAAGTGGTCATTGAGAGGTGACAGATGAGAGTAGCAGCAACAGCAGGAATATTTGAAGACTTTCACTATTTAACACTAAGACCTTGGAGCCCAGCTATACATATAACTGAACCATCCTTACGGTTTCTGAATCACTAAATGTGGAACCTGGTTTTCTAGTTTCTCACTAATAGGGGTAATTTAATCTCAGCTGTAATAAAAAATGAATTCCTGGATTGTATGTCTCTCCTCTCCTCTAATGAACTGACAGAAAGCAGTTCCCCAGAGTAGACAAAAACCTAAACACTTCCCCTGCACTTCATGGTTGGTTTTTTTTCATTAGAAAAGAAGTTGCAAAATATTTTTTCATTACAAGATCAAGAAGAGCACAGCTTGAGAAGAGAGAAGTAAGAAGTTCATCTAAGGTGTGAACACAAGAGTTCAGCTGTGTTTGTTATAGACCAAACACTTCCTACTCCAACTGAAAATAGGGAGGAGCTAATTTCTTCAGCATCAGAGTAGTTGCTTACAACTGATAGGGATATAAATAAGAAAATCTCACTCTTATAATTTAGCACCTTTGGTCTTTTTAGCTTAGGCACGTGCCTTCTATAAATCTCACCACTAATTTCTTCCCACATTAGACATAGCCCCAGGGAAGTTGTTTTACAGGGAACTTAAGGCTTCGACCTTTGATCACTATAACCTGGCTTCTCACAACCCTGAAAACAAGTGTCTAAAAAAATGAAATGTGAACAACATGCACCATGCACCATCAATATCAATTACTGCATTGTTATGTGGTAAATTTTCCCCACAGGGGGTGAGAAATTCACTTGACATATTTGGCAAAGGGTTTGATTCTCCTCCCTGCTTGCAGTGATGTGATGCTGACATCTCTCTATACACTTTGGCGGGGTGCAGAGTGGAGTAAGGGAATGCAGAGTCAGACCCAAAGGCTCTGTGAGTGCAGAGAAAAGCAATCTCTGTCAAGAGAGGTTTTATGCAGTCTGAACAGTGAGCTGCAATCTTTGAAGAAAAGACTTCAAAGAAAAAAGGAGAAAAGAAACAATGTCTAATCTTCATACAAATGTGCTCAGGGGTCTCTGAAACTCAGAATCTTCCACAATTTAAGAATTAATTATCACTTGCCAGAAGCAAGCTTTATTCACAGGTAACAGTTACAGAAATCCAAGTCCTTTAGGTATAAAATTCATGGAATTATATTGAACTGATTAAAGCTCAGTAAATCACCATATTTCCCTTTGGTATACTTGCACACTTTCCAAGTGTTTGATGTTATCCTTCACATTGTTTATGCAGGATATATGACAGCAGCTCCAAAAATTCCATCTTTCAAAGGAGATGCACTTGAAGATATTCCGGAATATTTGGAAATATTTTGGTACAAGAATTGTGACTTGCAGGTTCACATTAAAACATGCAACAAAGTGGTCCAGCTTCTCAGTTCCTGTAGAGCAAAGCAGCCCTGTTGGCTTCTATTTACTGCAGCAAAAGACAAGACTCTAAATAATTTGTCAGCTCCACAGCTGTATAAATGGCGAGGAGCCCTGTGAACAACTAAAAGCAAAGCCCTGCTGTTTCGATACCTTTAACAGAACGGTGTGTGTAATATATCCCTCGGGCCAGCTGAGGGATTCAGGATATCTCAACACCTCACAGGCTTTTCTGTATTTGTTCTTACGATACCTTTTTGAGTAAGCACTCCTGTTATATCCATTTTACACTTGGAAGTTTGAAACCTAAGGAGGTGGTATGACCCATGGCTGTAAGGCAAGTTAGTGGCAAAATTAAGAATTAAATGTTTAAGCATCTGGAGGACTCGGATACTTGATGGGTTATTGTGCTCAAGAAAGTGAATGATTTATTGTGACTATCTGACCAGAGACATACTTAGGCTATGGTAATGTGTAGTTTAAATCCTGCATTTACTTAAGATGAAGGTATGAACCCAGCTGGCTGGTGTGGCTCAGCTGCTGCACAGAAACACATTAAACTGTAATAACTTCATTGTGCATCCCAGCCCTCTCTTCTATAAAGCACTGTCTGCCTCTCATCGTTTAAGACTCCAGTGAAAACAGGAGCTGCAGAAGCTCATGAAAGAGCTGCACCACTGCAGGGAATCATTTCCCTGACACGAGCAAGGGTCTTCGGACCCAGAGCAGCTGTATCTCACAGAACCACAGAATTGCTATGGCTGCAAAGGACCTATAAGATCATTCAATCCAACCATTTGAGTTACAATTTAAAAAATTGCCTCTCTAAAAACGTCAGCAAGACAAGGCACCTGTACAGAAGAGAAAAGGAATAAAAGACAGAGACCAGGTCACATGCAGCCACTTTGAAAGAATGAATCTCACTGGCAGGATTGCAATTGCTTTATTTTCTGTTTATAGCTGTATGGCTCTTGAGTTTAGATGAAATTTGTCTTGATATTTGCCCACCAGCAGTTAGGAGGCATCTGTGGCTGTTGTCTCCCCATGCATATGAATACTTTGCACCCTGATAATAAGCAAAGCCAACCACTGTGTACCACCAGCATTGCCAAAGAGGTAGCAAACAGATCTGCTGCTGCTTGGGAGTCACTGGCCATCACAGAGGATCTAAATAACACAGGACACTGCATTATCCCTTGTTAGCATGCAGAAGGATGCAAAGGACAGAGTTCAACTCTGGTGTTGCATTACAGGCAGGGCTGTAGGAGTTTGTTTTCAAAGGAAATTTTATTCTTCTAACATTCAGAAAAATCCCAGGCAGTCTCCTCTCCACTGGTTGCAGCTCCCAAGACAACAAAACCAAAGGCAACTGGTGCTGCCTTTCCCTCCAAATGGGAAATGTTGATCTTTCAAGTGTTTGTTTAACTGAGGATAGTTGACACAGCTTGTGAGAAATTATTTGGGAGGAAAGGAAATCTCCCAAACTCCTCCGCTTCCTTTGCCCCCAGCTCTTCTCAGCTCCTGCTGGGTGCTCTGAATCACCCTGTCAGGAATGTCTTTGCCCCAGAGCAGGGTCCTCCACCCCTTCCTCGGGATTCATGTTTTCCTGCAACCATCCCCTCCTGCCAGACCCACGGGTGGAAGGGTGTGCAGTGAGTGGATTCTCGGTGGCTATAAAGGGGTTCATTTCTCCTGGCATCAATGAGGCCAAACTCTGACGTCTCAGCCCAGCTGGGGCAAATCAGGCAGACTGGCCCTGAGTGACTCCATATCAAAACAGGCAATCTGTTACTGAGCTATTTCTGCCCGGTGAGGGATATTTGCTGTGTTTGTTGTAAGATTTTGGTGTCACTTATCACATGCCTGTTATAATGCATTGCCTGAGGCATAATTAAATTCAAAGGGCATGTCTGCCTTGAAAAGGAGGGTTGCAATTTGTTGATGTTAGGATTTTTCATTAAAAACCAAGCAGTTTTTCTGACTGGCAGGAGCAATGGTTACAGAACAAAAATGCTATTAAAAAAAGAAAAGGCAAAACCTTTTTTTTTTTTTTTTTAACTACCTGCCTGACATACCCACACTGACTTGGAATAAAGCCCAGCATTTAAAAATAGCGGGATTGTAACAGCAAGACAAGGCAAAGAGAAGAGCCTTGACATTAAAGCTCTTGCAAGCAATAGGTTTATCTTATATATACTTGTATCTCTATACACACAAATATCTATATCTATATGTATGTGTCTGTATGTGTTTCATCTCCAGATGAGAAATTTGCCTTTGCTGCTGAAGTTTTGCTGAATGCTCAGTTAATTAGTTCTCATAATACCCATGGAGGCAGACATTAGTATCATCTTCATCCACAGATTAAGAGATAGGAAAGAGCAGAGAGATAAGGAAGCATAGAGAGATTAGGGGATTTCCACTACAGTAAATTCAGTGTAGAGTAGGGAATTCAGTCCAGCAGGTAAAATCCTAACCCTGTTAAAAGCAATGGGAGGGTAACTTAAGAGATTCCTAGATTTGGCAATTTTGCCTACTTTTTTTCAGATCTGATGTGTTCACAGTTACATGTCCTGATGATGCGTTCAGAAGAAAATTGCACTTCTGACTGTCTACAGCTCCTGGTCAAATCTCAGCTGAGTCCCTCAGTCCCAGAGCTTCAAATTAAGGGCTGAATCTTTCTTGGAGGGACTCTGTACCGTATATTTACATATATCTCCAAAAATAGTCTGGAGTGATAAGTGAAGAAATTTAAGATGTTCCTAAATTGAGTACTATATTCTCCCAGGCCACCAGGGTCACAGAAACTGAAATTTTACATCCCTAGTTGCTATATTCCACAGCACAGTACTATCAAGAAATGGCTGGAGGGTTTCAGCTAAACAGATGAGCTACATTTAAAATAGATTGGGCAAAGCCATCTCATTAAGAAAAAAAAAATTATGTCCTCATTTTATAATAGCTTTCTTCCCTTTTTGCTTATACACTTGTTCCAAGGCAGTATTTTCACGTTATTAGGGTGTTTTCAGCTCTTATTTTTAAGCTCACTTCATTAATGTTGGTAGAAGACTTTGAAGTAGAAAATATAAGTGCTAAGTGGTATCACTGACACACTTTCAAGGCAATGCTTTTGCCTTCCCAGAGGTCATGTGAAGCAAATGTGTCACACCTGCAAATGTGCATAAGTTGCTGCTGGCAGCAGAGGGCCAGATTTCCCTTGAAACTGTGGCAACTGTTAAGTGCCTGGAAGAGGATTCCTCTTTTCAGCAGGGAACTGGTCTGCTGAGCAAGGGTCTGCCAGATAGAGAACAAGTCCCCAGCCTGGATATGAGGAGCCTGTCAGTGAAGCAGTTGTGGGGCAGAGCTCCACTCTCTGACACTTCTTACCTGCTGGATAAAAATCCCCTTAAAGTCATCTGAAAGTCACCAAACGACTCCTCCAGTGTTTGGAACCAAATCTCCAAAGTTTTTTGTTTCTCAACAGGAGTGCAACTGTCTGAGAAGTGCTGGGAGGAATGCAACACATATTGGGTTATGTGGGAGAGGAAGACTGCTGGGGTGGGCAGCAGATGCATCTGGTGTGGCATTTTTGAACATGGGGACTGTTTCATGGGGATTTTCCACTGCAGTGTTGTTGAGCATTGGGCTTTACTGCCTACTTGCCTCCAGTCTGGAGTATCACAGGGAAGGAGACAGGTTAACAACACCCAAGACAAGGGCTTATTCCCATCACCTCCTGGGGTGTGGGTGCACAGGTGGGATCCTGTCTATCGATGTCAAGGTACAATTTGGACATACAAACTGCTGCTTGCAGAGAACAAAGTTGGAAGCTGTCAGGGCACTGTATGGCAGCCCTCCTGTTAAACTACAACAACACAGCCACCCTGCTTATACGCAGCTGTGATTTATTGCCTTGTCATATTTCAAAAGCTAAAGCAGGTTGAGCTTGGTCAGTGCTTAGATGGAGAGGTCTCCAAGGAAAACACAAGAGCCAGAGGAAATGTTCCCTGAGTCAGAGCTGGGGCAATAATCCAGCGTAGTGTTAAAGATGTTGTTTTTGGGCTGATTGTAAAATCAATGTATTGGCCACTGGTGGTATGTGGGGAGGGAATGTAACACTTAACGTGACCAGACGATAGCTGTCAGGTATTTCTTTTCCTGTAAGGGTCAGCTCTATGGCAGGTGTAGATTAGATGAACCAGAGATGATGAATCCTGCTGATTGCTTTCAGTGCTGTGTCGTTACATGGATTTAGAGACTTGGTTGTTTTTCTTTGTCCTTTTCCTTTGCATGTTATGTAACTCCTGAAATAGCATGGAAGTACACAAACTACAAGAACAGGGAAACATTTAGTAATTTATGTTTTTTTCCAGTAAAGTTCCTAGCTTCTGGAAATCCACAGCTTAAGCATCCACTGAAAGATTTTTCTGCTTAAGACTATTGGTTATGTGGACTTGATTTTTCCCTCATAATTGCCACAGAACTATCTGAAAGCTCAGGCTGCCCACCACTGTTTGCAAGGTTGGATCCATTATCTACCAGCTTATGTAGGGCAGCAGCTCTATACATGCTCCTCAAAGATAACCAGCCATATCTGTTCCCACTAGCTCTTTCAATGTTGTGGTTCTGGTCCTGGATTCTGCCTGACAGAGCCCTGGGATAGTGCATTTTTCCACAATGAACTGTGCGTGCTGATTATTAGTTACGTAGTTTGTTTGAAACAGTGCCAGTCAGGGAATACAGACATTTCCCTTCTGTGAAGCAAGCTACATGTATGTAATAAACAGCATGATCCCTTTTGCAATTGCAAAAAATATATTAAAACAACATGGATTTGAATTTAAAGAGATAATGAAAATGAACAATTTCAGCCATGTACCAATCTGGGCCCTCTGGTTTCTAAACAAATACTTTTTCTTCATCTATCCTCCATTTGTAGGACAAAACCCCCCTGTTTTTCCACGGGATGATGGAGTTCAGATTCAAAAGCTGTGTTTGCATCTCCTGTTTCTGTGTTTCTGGTTTAACAAACTGCAAATTGGAAGTAGGAAATGTGATAAATTATCCCATCCTAAAATGTGCAAAGCACCTGGGGCATCTCTACACACTCTGGTATTTCAGGTGGTCATTTAAAGAATGAACCAACTGGACACCTTTGAGGACAGCAGGATGTTTAAGAACCACCACTGCAAACACTCTGTGTAGTAATTACTGCAGCTCTCCACTGGGAAAGTGAAGCCTTGATAAGCACATTACAAAACCATTGTCAGGAATACAAGTGCTTTGAAGAGAGCATTGAAAGGAATTTTGCTACAGAATATAAGAAAGTATGTAATGTGAGATTTCTCAAAGGAGGAGATTATGCTTTATTTGGGCTTTTCAGTACAGACTGGGAAGCAGAATGTGAGAATACTTCACAACTTATTTAGGAACACAGACATTTACAGGCTAGACTGCACCCAAGTCCCATCCAGTCCAGCATCTTGTGTCAGAGAGGCCAGTACCAGATGCTGCAGGGGAAGATGGAAGGTAATTTGTAGAGTCATGTTTTTACAAGTAGGGGAGTACTGTTTTTACAATCTTCCTAATTTCCAGTTATTGTGGTTGCTACTATTACGTGTAGGTTTAATTTCTATCTACAAGACAAAAATTAAACAGGGAGGTACCTATTTAAGAGTTTAGATATCATTGTCCAAAGATTAAAATGCTTGCTCCCAGATATACCCTGAATGACTATAATCAAGGCAAAAAAATTGAATTCCACTCGTACAGTTAGCTATTCCCGTGCATGTGTCCCATAGAGATACCCATAATCTGCTTCAGCTCACTGGCATAGAAATGACTACTTTCCCTTGCCTACACAGCAGTCCAGGTGAACAGGAATCTACCCTGTGGTTTTGAAGGAAGTGTGGGACTTTTTCTGACTGTCACACCAGTACATCAACACTAATGCTCCCCAGCCATCTCAGAGGGGTCACAAAGGAGGCATGAACCAGGCTAGGACCTTGCCGATGGAGGTCCTTACTGATATTGGCTGCCTATGTGCATGTTGTTTCTGTGCTGCTTCTACAAAGCAGAGATACTGACACTTTTCAAAGCAGTGTGATTGATAGCTGTAGCTAAAAAATAGCTGTAGAACATAACAGAAGAGATTGGTTTTTAGGTTTATCAGCTCCACCAGTGAAATCACTTGAAACCACCCACAAATCTCTTCCTTAGACTGAGAAAAACACATTAACTTCCACACAAAACTGCTCCTTAGGTTCCTCCTGCAGAATTGAGCTGAGCTTTTGACTTTTATTTCTTGGCATTAGCTTTTTTGTAATTATTTTTATTTAAAAACCACAAACTTAACTGTGGTCAGATCCGTCATTGAGATGCAGTGGAGGAAGGGCGTTTGCACTGGAGATTAATATGGCTGGCATGTCTGCCTTGGTTTTGAGGGTAGTGTTTTCATGTTCTCTTCCTTTCTTCCCCAGCTTTCTTCTCCTTTGTGTCTGCCTGCCTCTTTCCCATTTCTTTCACAGTCACTATTTTTGCTCCAAGCAAAGGACCCAGTCATGGTCTCACCCTCTCATGGCCTCTGTGTACACTTGAGGTCAGGCTAGCAAACCTCTCTCGGGAACCAAATTTTGCATGCTTTCCTTGCCTTTTTCATACTCTCTGCCTCATCACAGTTTTGTGTCTCCCGTTTACTAGGTTTTCCCTTGTCTTGCCATGCTCCTGGAAGGCAGCAGTGCCTCACTGCTGGCACATCTGGCTGGGACCAGCTTGGGTGCTGTAAGTGGCTCTGATGCAGAGCTCCTTTTGGACACTGGGCCAGCCACTCATCTCCCTTCTGACGTATTTTATCCATTTCAACCACATGATTTTCAGGGAAAGGGACAGTCTGTTAATCTTTGTCATTACCCACTGTAGCACAACACAGCTCCCCTGTGGTTCAAGCCACCATATGCTTCTTTAATATACACAGTCATTTTGATGTGCCCTCACATTTCTCTGAACTTACTTTGCCCTTCTGTCCCTCCTTCCTCCTCTCTCTAGTGTTCTTCTAACATAGACTTTCTTTTCAGCACTGTAGTCCTTCTTCCTTTTCCCCATGCTCTCCTTGTCCTCCTCCAAGGCTGTGCTGCCAAGGCTTGGGCAGATGCCCTGGGGAGGAGATGAAGCCAGGACCAGGGGCCAGCAAGGGTCTGCCAAGAAGGGTCAAGCCACTTTGAGCCCTCTCCCTTCAGAGAGAGTGGGGATTTCTATGCCTGATCCTAAGTGGGCGGGAAAATAAAGTGAAAGAAGAGGCAGAGCTGTCTAAGAAGCTCAGCAGAGGTGACGCGGCTTGTAGAAAAGGCTGTGTGAGCAATGGGGAGCAAACCTTGCTGGAAGGAGTATTTAGCATCTGGCTTGTAAAGCCTTGTTCCTAGGAGGTCCACAGTCATTTTATTACTTTCCCTGACTTCCATTTTCATATCTGCCCTAATGTATGTGCTTTCTTGTTTATTGTTCTCTCCAGTTCTGTTCAACCCTTCATCCTGCCATTCCCGTCAGTGTGGCCTACGGGCTGCTTCACTCCAGCCAATGTTCCTAAAATCCCTTGATTGGGGTGCTCCAATATGGCAACAATTAATTCCTGTATCTGTAATTTGTTTATCTTTTCTATAGACTCTTACAACAAGCCTCAGGAGAGAGATATAAATGATGAATGCAGGTTAATAACACAGGAGTCTATGGAAAATTGCATTAAGATAGCACAGCAATAATAGGTATAAAAAACCTGAAGCATGTGGTGAAGCCCCTACTATATCATAATATTTCCACAGGTAATATACATTGCAGTTTGTGCTAAAACCCCTGAAACTTAAAAGTAATAAAAAATTAATGCCTCCGTACTGCTGCTGAGAACAAAGAAGGTTAAGGCAAATTATTCCCAGTTGTTACAATAGGCTAAAAAAAAAGCAAAATGGATGAATTTAATCCTATGTAAGGACTGGAACGTAGTTGTGTATATCAACAGAGCTCATTCTCTCATCAGTGCAGAGAGACAGGGATCCCAAGGGAGACAGCTTCATCCTAACCCAGGACAAATGCTTAAAAAGAAGAGAGCTGAAGACCTTTCCAGTGGCTACACTTGGGAGCTTCCTCCTTCTCACAGACATTTAAAAAAAATGGCCTAAGGTCACTATGGCATGACTAGGATAAGCAGAACTATTTGTGGTTTCTGATATTTTGAAAAAAAGGGACAAGACCACTGCTATTTGTTTAATAACAGAGAAGAAGCTTGTGGATTTCTCTAGATGCACTGGAAAGTCTCTGCCAGATGCAAGGTGTTGGAAGCAGAGCTACACAGTTGTACCAGATGCTCAGGATGCTCAACAACCTATATATCATCTTTGTAAACATTTTGTGTACCTGGGTGAGCCTAAGGGGAAGTTACCTGTGTGAGCTAGTATCACAGAGGGGTTTGAGAACTGCTGCCATAAATAGTCAAGCAGGCAAACAAACTAGAGAAGTCTTGCACTCTCATGAGCTCATCCTGCTTCAACAGGTTGAAAAGCGCTGACAAGAAATAATGTGGGAAACAGTCACACTGATATGAAAACGGAAATCTGCTTAATTTTGTCCAGTAATGAACCAACAGAACGACAGCTGGACACCAGCTTTGGAGGACCAACTGGACAAATGCATAAGACATCACACGTAGAGATCACAAACCAGAACACCTTCTGTGCCAGGACACAAATATTGTGGAGATGCAGCTGCCAGGATGACAGGAAAATGATGAGAGCTACCTGCTGAACTAAGAACACAGGTAGGGTTTGTCATCAGAGTGAGACATGTTTCTACTAATATATTTCAGCAGAAATAGTACTGATGTTGTTTTTTGGAATGATAGCATAAAGACAAATTGGGTAAATCCTTGGGTTACAGGTGCATTCCTAGGGGGCCAAAACTGCAAAATCCCACTTCAATGGGATAAAGTAGAAGAAAGTACTATGGAAAAGACTTAGGTGAAGAAAAACTTAATCCATATTATTTTCTGTTCTTCCAAAAATTTAGCCAGCAATCTGTCTAAAATAGTATTTTTCAAGGTGTGATCCGGTAGCCCACATACTACTTTTAAGGTAAGGACTTTGATTTTATTTTTTTTTAAATACTATTTCACCAAAACAGTAAAATTGCGGTTTTTAACCTGCAGTCTGCAAATCTGCATGGCTTCAAGATTAATTTCTCAACATCCATGCTTTTCTACTTTTCTAAGAAAAGCAAAGCTAATGACAATACCTTCACAGCAAAATCTGCATCCACAAGGGGAAATAGGAACAATTTAGCAATCAGAAAAGACTGAAAACCACTGGTAAAAAAGGAATATATTTGAATCCAACACAAGTGAAAAGGGATAAAGATTCCCGTGGCCTTTTTCTTTCAGATTGAAACACCTTGATTAATGGAGGACAACCTACACTTGTATCATGAAAGACTGAAATGCAGAGAAACTAGATGGCAATAGTTATTGACACTGTCAATGACAATGACCCTGTCAACGACAATGACACTGTCATTGCCCAAGGAAAGTAGTACAGAAAGTGCTGAATTGATGTCACACTTGCTAAATTGATCACTGGGAATTGGAGATTTAGACTGTGGCCTAAATCTCCAGCCTAGCGTGAGAGTCATGGCCCTTTACCCTGAGAAACAGGAGACCTGAAATCTTATTATCATCCTTGATGACAGAGGAAAGAAGCCAGGAGGCCAACAAGAGGCAGTTAGGAAGGAGAAAGCGCTGATTGCCATTTTTATTGCAACAATATAAACTTAGCATGGCCCTCTGCAAGTTGCTAGCTAGCTGTTTTTAGATGATCGTGGCCTCTATTTTAGCACAATGTGAATTTTTGAGGTATTTTATTATACAGCAAGAGGGCTGGTCTATAGGAATTCTACTGGATTTGCCACAGCAATCTGCCAAACCCAAACCCAACATCACCAGCCAAGTGCTAAAAAAATGAGCACATTAAAGGTATTGAGAATTCTGACTGATCCAGCACTCTATGCAGATGAGCCTGCAAAGTGCATTTCCTTTTACCTGACTTGAGACTCAGTGGAATAACAGTCTGTGAGCTAAAAATAGCCTGTCATCGGTGAACAACAGCCAGCTTTCTCCTCAGCATTGTCTGTATTCCTCACTTGCTGCATGTTGAGCTGCTGTTTGGTTCTGTGGCAGGTCTGTGCAAGGAATTTATGTTGAATATCCAGTGGAGAATTAGCAGGTGGGTTGGAGATCAAAGGTTGTCGGCTCTGTTTAATATCTGTGGCATTTCTCAACTCTCAGAACTGAATCAAACTAACCCAAAAAATGATCCAAGAAAATGACTGTTAACTGGCCAGATAAAACCCATGATCTGCACAACAATTAGGCAAAATCCACATCTTTGAGAAAATCACGGAGGGGGGCATTGAAATCGCAGAGCTCAGATGTATGATACAAGCTACAGAGAAAACTTTGTGAAATTATAATCTCTGATGTAATTTTAATAATCTTTAGCTTCTTGTTCATCTGTATTTGTGGAAAACGTGGCCTTAACTCTTTCAATTCATTATCCTCTTCTCTTTTTAAAAAGATCAGTAGCATATTTAATATTCTTCTAGGGCTCTTTTGCTTGAACATGACATATTTAATTGTCAAAGACAGATGTCCAGTATTATGAAATGTCTAGCCTAATATCACACTTTTTTTTTAACATGACATGACATTAGAACTGAATAATTTTTAGACATGGGTTCTGTACCTCTAGTCATCCATTGACAGTTGGGATTTATTTTAAAAATATGTTAACTCTGGACTGGAACAGTTTAAGAACAGCTTGAACCTAGAAATATATGAGTCATAAGGAGAGTTGTTTCCTTGTTCTGTAAGTATTTTTGACTGGTTTAACCAGTAAATACACAGCCTGCTGAGACATAAACAAAGGTTTATATACAAAAAAACCCCCCTTAGTCTATTTAGCTACACAAGAAAGTTAGTGCTGGTGGATTTGTGAATTCAAATGCAAATACAAAAGGGTAGTTTGGTCTGCTTCCCTGATGTTTACAGTGCTACAACTCAAGAGTTATTCAGTGAAAACCAATGGAGATCCTTCAATTTCATGCTGTAGAGATATTTTCAGCTGTAAAGACATTAGCAAAAATGGACACTCCTAAAATCAGCAGGACTATAATAATACTAAATTCTAGTATTTATAATGCAGTCCTAGTGAAGGAAAACTAAATCATCAAAACTACTTCTGCAATAACATCATCCTTGCAGGCCAGTACTAGGGACCAGTACAAGCAGGGCAGGGTTATGTGCAGTCCCTGGGTAGGTCCAGTGGCTGCCTGTATTGTAACTTATCTTCTGTCACATTAACAGATGTTGGTGGAAGGGTGATTGTAGACCCTTGATTCAAGGACAGAACATGAGGTGGTGAAAAGAGCAGAAATTTCCCCAAATCCATGAACCCTGAAGCATGAATACAACCCAGGCTATAAGGACTGAGTGATGGTGCATTCCCTTGAAGTTCAGCAAGGGAATATACTTGTAATTGTTGCTATTACCTGGTTATGTCACTCAGAGCCAGAACTAATAAGTAGGACAACTTGAATATGTAGAGGAGTTATCCATATTAACGCAAATAATACCAGGGAAGTGATTCTGTTTCTGACTGTGGTGAAGACCCATCTACCAGATGATGGATATTGATATTATAATGTCCTTGTCCTGATCCTGATAATAGTCCTATCTTTGGGGTCTAAAAGTCAACTTGGTTAGTTAGAAAGGAGAAAATCAAGCAGGTGGGGAAATTTTTGCAAGATTACTGTACATGGGAATCTCCAGGAAGCTTTGACAGCCCCAGGAAAGACTTCCCCTAGCTCTAATTGAGCCAACCTCAAAATAAGACACACTGCAAAGTGTACCAGGGGAGGAGGAATAAAAGGTAGCTTTGAGGAAGAGAAAGGAGTTCATGAGGGAAATCATGAGAATCCACTCCTGGGGGCTGTAAGACTCAGATTCATGCTGCTTTATGCAGAAGGGGCAAACTCTAGCCTTTTATCAGAGAGCTTCAAATGCATGACAGCTTTTAACAGAAGACCACAAAGGCTAGAGAAAGAAAAGAAAGAACTCAACCCACCAGTCACTGAATTTAAACTAAACTAAACTCTGGTGAACCCTGTCGAGGAATCTGTACTCAAAAAGGAAATCAGGAGACCCCAGGTCTCAGGAACTTTTGACTTGAGGAGGAGGAGCAGGTATTTATGATACTGCAAACGCCTCTACATGAAAACCTTGAGTCTAGCAGAAGTCATTTTCTGACAGCATCACTTGGAAAGAAGTGTATTTGCTTTAATTTGTGCAGTGTAACCTCCTCCACACTCAAACCACAGAAGCTCTGAGCCTAATTCAGCTTTATGAACAGGAAGCAGTGTTTTAGTTTAAGAATGTTAAGTTTTTGGCATAGGAAATTGTTGGTTCAGTCCTTAATATAACTAAGATGAAAGATATCACATATGCATAGTATGTAAACTGAGAAGAGTTTGCATATTTGAATACTTTGTACCAGAGTGTTGACACTATGAGGTGGTTGGAGGAATAACTTAATATTTTCAGAAAAATCTGAAATGCAAATCTTTCAAATCAACAAGATCGAGATGAACAGTGAGCATAGATTTGAATGCTTGCCAGGTTTTCTAATAATATTTTTTTTTCTCACTTTAGCACAATTTTAATTTGGCATTCCTGAAGATTATGACAAGCTAATTGACAGATCTACTGACTTTAAAGGCATAGGGACCATAATGACCTTTCAGTTTAATGTCTTGTATCAAGCAAGCAAAATGACTTTCCTATATTAATTCACACTTCAAGTCTAACAATTTATCACTAAGAAACTGTGGACTGGCTTAAAACAAAGGCCTCTTTAGTCCATGTCTGTCTATGACAGAGGTCATTAGTCTACACTTAGGGAAACATAGGTATAACAATGCATATATAGAATAATCCTTTTGATAATGTCCTTTGATGATAATTTTTTTTTAAAACTTTGCATTTCTCAAAGTTTTAGATGGCAAAAAATCCCCATAAGCATAAGTAAGTTGGTACTCCCACATGTGGTAAAAATGTTAAATCTCAGCGGAAAGGGAAACTGAATTCTGGGAGAGAAAATTCCCTTTTCAAGATAAAGCTATCTTCAAATAATAAAGATGGTATCTTAGGGTCTCAGACACATTTTTCTTTCCTTCTACTGAGGATCTTCTGTTGCAGAGAGATTTCCTTCTTGGAAGAGATGCAGTGCAGATGCTTGTGGAAATAAATGAGGGAGGACAACCTGGCAAACACTAGATAAAAAACAACAGCACCAGGATTTCCTCTCTTGCTGACATGGCATTTTGTTGGAGGTCAGGCACAGAGCAAGCTCTAACTAAATTATGACTAAATTTTCAACCATACAAGAAACACGGATGAAACTGAACCTGGTCTTCTGGAGTTCTACCCTAGACATTTAGATGAGACTCTTTTAACCAAACAGCCACATTGTATGTTCTTACAAGTGATCTGGTTATTCAAAGGTTCCTTTGTAATAAGTTTATATAAAACCAAAAATATTTCTTGGACATTATTTCTCTCTTCTTATAGTAGATGTCTAAAACAGGCCAGTTGAATAATTTCTTCTTTTTATCATGAAATATAATTTTCCACAGATGTAGACCTCCATGCTGTGGCTATATCTGTCTTCACGCTATGTCTGCTGAGATAAATCCCACTCTCAGATGCTTCTTTTCCCTAATTTGAACAAAGAATGAGGTTGTAGAATGAAACGACCAAAAGAAGTCTAATTCCTGGATAGTCACAGAGGTGGTGAAAAGTGCAACAGATCACTACAGATACTCCCTTTGCCCCCCCCCTCCCACCACCAAAGCACAAAAGCTCCTGCTGACCTGGTGAAAGGGAGGTAATCTCAGAGAAGGGAAAATGGAGAGACTGCTTGTTCTTCCAGACATATGAGTGGGAGTCAAAGCAGTTTTGGTCTTTATGAGGGATGTGAAGTAAATTCAATATTACCTTCACCGCTGATATTAATTACAAGCAGAAGGATTCCATATAAACATATGTATTTGATTTGAAGTGGAAAGGACTACTTGCTTGCTTAGAAAAAGTTTTTATGTGATGTAAGCGATGAAGTGTCTGAGATGAAATGCACCTATCTGGTTAACCGCAAGGATTTTGCAGGGAGATTAAATGATACAAAGTTCAGACCTAAAGGCAAAACAATTAGCATAGTTGTGCAGTCAACTGAGCCTTCACAGTTGCTCTCCACACACTTGGTTGGGCTGGAGTCACACATGACCCCCAAGGGCTTGGGCCACAAGGTTCCCCGTGCTACAGACAGTGGGAGGCTTGTGGGCAAGAGTGAGCAGACTGCTGCCTACGTGCCAGGCAGAGATCCAGATCATATAGTACTCTCTACAAGCCCAAAGGTCCTCCAGTGCATTGTAGTTGTACTCCAGAAGAATGTGGCTGAGCTGAGAAAATAAGCCTGTTTTGTAATTTCAGGTATTCTTTTCTGCTGTTACTATGAAAAACTCAGTATGGTTGTTAGAAGCTAGAGAGAACCAGCTCCTGAAGACACAGGAAACAGAAAGGAACTTGGTTGACAATTTTTCCATAGTCTGGAAGCTCCTAGAAAATTTCAGAGAGGAAAGTGGCTTCAAAGCACTGAAGGATGTCATTAAGCTGTGTGCCTGGGCTCTGCAGTGAAATAGGAGGATTAGGCAAACAGAGGAAGAGCTTCAAGCCCTAGAGTTGGCTGACAGTCAGCAACAAGGACAACAGGCATGCGAAGGTCTGCACAAATCTCTGGCCATCACATGGTTCAAAGGTCCTTCCCTATCTCTCAGCAGAAGGAAAGTAAAGTGACCCTGGCACTAGCTGAAGGCTGAGCACAGGCCAGGAAAATACTGTAGTGAATCTCCTCGGTGAAGACATACCCAGCAGCCTGAGGTTTAGCCAAGGTGGCTGCCTCCAAGTAGCTTTGCTAGAGAAGACCAAGCCCTAGTGAAAAACAATGCACAAGAAGGATGCAATGTTACTAGTGTTTAAAAAATAGTTAATTCATGGGCATTATAAATAATATAAATATCTAAATAGTGGGGGTCAGGAGGATGGGACCAGTCTCTTTTCAGTGATGCTAAGTGATAGGAGAAGGGGCAATGGACACAAACTGGAACACAGGAATTTCCACCTAAACAAAAGGAGAAACTTCTTTGCTGTGAGGGTAATGGAGCCCTGGAACAGGCTGCCCAGAGAGGTTGTGGAGTCTCCTTCCCTGGAGACTTTTAAAACTTGCCTGGATATGTTCTTGTGCCACCAGCTCTAGGTGAACCTGCTTTGGTAGGTGGTGTGGGTCTAGATGATCTCCAGAGGTCCCTTCCAACCCCTGCCATTCTGTGATTCTATGAGTCTATGATGGGCTGAAGTTTGTCATCTCACTAAGGAGCGTAAGATTATTTGGTGCTACAACTTAGAAAGGAAGCATTATCTCACTGATGAGATCGTATCAAAAAATAGAAAGAAAAGCTTTCCTTTGGAACACACCACACTAATTGCACAAACAGTCTAAAACATGTCGTAGTTTCTACTTCTTATGCTAAAAGCCATAAAATAGAATGTCACTGCAATAGGTGACAAAGAAAAAAAAAAATCTTAGGAGTCTGATTGTTCTACAAGCATCACTTTGAGTGAATGTTTCATGGCTTGACAGCCAGTTTACCAGACTGGAAGCTGTTTCAGAATGAGAAGTGGGCCAATTTCAGAAAACAAGATTGGCCTTAGACTCACAGTTCTCCAGATACTATCAGCAGTCTCAGGTTCATCACAGATGTGGCCAGATCAGATTGTAAGCAAAGCTACATCAAGTTCAGGAGGTGAGAAATTAATTGGAACGAAATGAGAACTCTGGCTGCAGTCATTAGCTAAAGCAGAAATGAACTTAAACTGCAAAAATAAATGTTTAGGCTAGATACTAGGGAAAATGTTTTCATCCCAAAGATAATGAGGCACAGGGACATGCTGCCTGGGAAAGTTGTAGAGTCTCCACCATCAGAAGTTTTCAAGAAAGAATTAATCTCTTTTCAGAAGTGACACAATAATCCTGACTGTGCTTTGGGGCAGGAGGCAGGTGGAATTGTCTCTTCCGCCCTTATTTTTGTTTCACAGCCCCCATATGTCCCATATTTATAAGCTGTCTCTGTCCTTGGAGCTTGTAACAGTGCCGTTAACTGGTTTACACTAGCTGGAGGATTGAAAGACACATTCATGACTCATGTTCTCATGCCATCAGCAGCTTCCTGCTGGTGAAGACCAAGTTCAGAGGAAGAGTGCAGTACCCAGTCTCAGACAGGCTAGTGAGCAAGCCTGATGGTTGCAATGCAAAGATTTTGCTGCAAAGTCCTCTGTATGGCTCAAGTAAGAGTATGGGAAGCAAGCAGGCTGACATTTGAAAACCTGAAACTGCAGATCTTTTTGATCTCCTGAAGCTATTGAATGATTGAAGTGCAGTACACCTGACAAATTGAACAACATTGCCAGTTGGTGTAACATAGAGCAGCTCTGCTGACTTTGTTGCTAATTTATCACAGTATAGGATTTGACCCACTGAATCCTGAATTAAATTTTTATATATTCCTGAAATATTTATACTGTATGAAAAATCAATACCTTTTTATTGTTCACCTGATTTAGGATGGATAAAAGGAATATCTCAGTATTTTCCAGGGTCAATGCAGAGGGGCCTTGAATGATGAATGATGCAGTAGTTTTTGAATGGAAGAAAAATTTCAGGGTAGAAAGGAAAGAGTGTAATTTAGGCTAAATATATTTTCTATCAATGACATGAATAATACATTTTTTCACAAACTCATGACAAAACATAATGTCCTTTTAGAAGATGACATACAATTCTTTATATCTCTTTAAGAAAGAGTTATTAATTTTGAAAAATCTTCTTTCTGAATTTCTTTGCATTTTGTATGAGCCATAAAACCTCCACGGAGTTATTTGAATTTCAATACTGTCTCAAACTTTTATTAAAATATACTCTAGCCCTGCTTCAGTAATTAACATGAAGATAGGGCCCTTATTTCTAACAACTGAAATCTCTCAGTTATTTCAGATTTTCCTTAAGTATACTTTTGATTAAATAATTACTGGTAACAGTTTTAGCAATTTGTCTATGATAGGGAATATATCACAAATTTTCTACTCATGCTTCTGCAGTTTATGCTTTTGCCAATGTGTTTTATGAGTATTTATTAAAGATGATGCCTTGAGTTAATAACATAAAATACCTACTAGTTTCATAATCATCACTGCAGTGCAGAAAGCATTAGAGTTACAGTAGATCTGCATTGACGACATCAACAGATTTACTGCATTCATTTCCTTATGCAAATATTCCAAAAACATACATTACTTTATAACCTTATATGGTGTATTGCCTATAAGTGAGGGTATCAAAGCCTATGAACATGCAGAGTAGACCTTAAAGTTGACAGTGCAAGTTGTGCTGTTTTTTCCTTTGTTGTTTCTCTGTTGTCTTAATATTAGAGCTCATTTAATGTTAGCTTTTGTAGACACATACACTTCTGCACAACCCCTACAGTAAGAGGCGGGACTGCTAATGGTTTTACATGACAAACTACATTGCTCTCTATATTGAAGATGATGCAGCATGATGCTGCTCCTAGAGCAGAGCAGGAACTGAATAGATACTCATAATGAGTTTGTGTGTGAATTAAGCAGAGACTTGTCATGCACTCTCTGCCTGCATACACACATGATCTGCCTCTGCGCAGCAGAACTTACTTCTCTCTTGTGGGACCACCACTACAGCTCCTGAAATTTGTCAATTTTTCCCCTCTTCCTCAAGTGAAGGATGTTGCTCTCTGGTCTTACTGCCTATGCTTGACCTCACAAAGGGAGCAGTGGAAGCTCACCTTTGCTGGCAGATGTCTAGGCTGCCTCCTAGGGAGGTAGATATTTGCAATAGAGTGTGCTATGTTGTAAGATCCTGGGGTAGGAATGATGCTCAGGTCACTTAGAGAAGCAGAGTGTTGGAAGGGACCCTGAAAGTTCTTGATCTTCCTTTGCGATTACTCAAATAAAGATCAACTTCTCTTATGTCTTATCTAACTCATGCCTTGGTTAGCTTGTTTTTAAACACGTTTGGTGGTAGTAACTTCCTAGACTTCAGAATAAACAGCAGTTTATTCTGTTGCTTCACTCTCTTTACCATTAAAAGCTTTTCCTGAGGTCTAGTCTTCTATGTGGCAAACTAAGCCTGTTACTTACCTGTGATAAATCTATTTTTTTCCACCTTTAATTCTTCTTGTTGATACTCTGTCTCAGTGATTTATATCTCAGTGATTTATATTTCTTCTTAAAACATAATGCTCAAAACTGGGTGCCATAGCCCAAATGTGTCACTGCTAGTGTTGAGTAGAGAATAATGTTTACATTCCATACCTTGCAGGCAATATTCCTATTTATTAATCCCAGCAGGAAATGTCCCTTTTCACAATAATATGATACCACGGTGTTGACTCATGCTCTGCTTCTGACTTTCCGTAACCCTAAAACTGTTACCTGGCCTGTTGCTCATCTTCCCATATTTGTGATAATACTTATGTGAATACTTTTATGGTGAGTCTACTTTTCTTCAAGGGTTATTTTGGGAGCCAGAATCTGGCAATATTGAAGTGTAGCTGATCTGAAAAAAAAGCATTGCTTTCTGAAACTTTGAAGACATGATAATCAAGTTAGCTATCAATAACTCTGTCCTCTACTCATCTGGCAAACAGACAGTGAATTACACATCAAAATAATGTAAAAATTAATGCATAACAGCAATCAGTAACCAATTTTAGAGCAATTCCTTTGGGTCAGGTACAATCAGGACCACTTTCATAGGACATTTCATATAGCTATGCATAATTTTGCAGAATAATATGTCGTAATTAAACATGGAGAGTATCTGGAATCAATACAGATGGAGCATGCATTCACATTAATCCTATTGAAAGAGTTTAAATTTTATTTTAGGAAAAGTGTAGTACAGAGAGTTCCAGTCACATCTTGAAGTCCTTCTGCTACTGCTGTCATGGAAATTTTGCTTGAGAAAGGACTATAGGATTTGAGACCTGCATTTCAAGTGAATTCCTCTATTAATAAATAAACATAGGTGAATTAATACACGCAAAAGAATTTTGGCAGTGATAATAAATGAAAAAAATAGAAAAAATACAGAATGGATTAGCACACTTAATCAGTCTTAGGTTGCCTAATGAACAATTAGCCTAGTGTTTAATCCCCCTCGATCCATTTGTTTCTGCAGCTCTTACTCTCTAAAGATAAACATGGATAATTTCAAATGTGCTTTTGTTTTTGAAACTACTTATATTAGTATTACATTGTAATCATTGGCATGGAAACTGTGTTATAAATGAAAATGGACAAAAATGGGACATGTTAGAACATCTACTACTTGGTGCTTTAAAAAAACTATTGCAAAAAACTTGTAACACTCTAAAATAAAACTGTGATGACTCCTGTTGATTAAATATGGACGATTCTTTACATGAAAGATGTTTTTTAAGGCCTTGGGAACACACTGTTGACCATCCAATAAGTGGCATTACAATGCTAAGGTCTGCTGACCGTGTGTCTTAGGTACTTAACCTACTTAGCATGATCTAAGTTCAAGAGGAAACATATTAGTTGAGTATTTGGGATTGCTAAATGCTGAATATGGGTATTACCAGTGAAGGGAAAAAGCATCAAGCTGCATCCCACTGCTTGCCTCAATATGCCCCCATGTCTTTCTACCCCTTTGTAAAAAAGTTCTCCCTCATGGAGACCAACCTTCCCCTTCACTCAGTGCATCCAAGTAGTGTTTATTTAGCAGTCCCAGTGTGACCAAGTTAGAGAGAAGGTGGAGGAAAGGGACTACTTCATGCATAATGATGACTTGTACTCTGGTAGAGTCACGCGGTTAAATCGTCAATGCAGCTGCTTACCTGTTCACTGGGAATTCAAGGTTTGGAACTTAATGGTCAGGAACTAATGAGCTGGACTAGACATGTTTTAATTTACTGAGATAAATTAAAACAACATCTTGATTAGTTTGAAGGCCAGAGTGGACATTTTTGTTGCTATGTTAAGCTGCTCCATGAATTGCTACAGATACTTGAGTGAATGCTTTTTACTTTTTTCTTCCTTTCTGAAGCTTTATTTTTTTGGTATTAACTACTACTCTCATATGCATGAACCTAACAGCTGCTAAGGGTTCTCTAAGGAGCCTTTGGGGCAAGTATATCTGTGGCAGTTCCATTAGGACTTCTCTGATGTTACCCATGTCCTCACTAATTTAGGATATATTCTAGGCTGGCCAGGGAAAAGTTTGAGTCTTAATAAAGAAGGAGAAATTAAACAAGAGAGGCAGAAAGTGTGTCTAGGGGGCATGAAGTTCTGGATTCTTGCCTAATGCCACATTCATCAGGCTTAACATAGATGAACTCTGTGTGGGTTTGCCAGCAGCAAAGTTGAACTTCTCATTTGAGACTTCCTGATGCATTGCTCTGCAGTTAGGATCCTGAAAGCATGAGCAGCTTTTGCCTTTTCATGGGCCTATAAACTGGAATACTGAAATGAATACCAATCCCGTATTTGTAACCATCACTTATCTCTGCAACAATCATTTGTGTATTTTATGCTTGAAGCTGGTCCAAAGGCTTCCCTTCTATACACACTCCCAGGGAGCTTTTCTCCGACTTGTAGACAATCAGGCTGCTAGTTGAACTTAGAGATCATTATGGTCACTTCACACTAAACATGCTAAACAGTCATGCTAAACATAATATATGCTAGACTATGCAGCAGTTAAGCATCCTCCTGTTTAGTAATGATTGAACCAATAGAAACCATCATCCATGCAGATCCCTCTGGCAAAGGCAAACCAACAGGTTGTTCAAACTACCTGTGAAATTTTCTTCTGAAATGTAAATGTGGATGTGAGGACTGACAGCTGTATGTTTGGAGTTGTATGTGTTTGTGAACTAGAAATGACCAGAAGCAGACAAGAAAAAATGTAGCAAATTGGAAGATGATGGGGCAAGGACATCACTATTGTTCTGTGAGGCTCCTTAGGGCTATATGGGTGAAGTGCCGACTGGAACGATGCTTGGACCATAGAAAAAGAAATAGCACAAAAGATTTCTTTGAGAACTGTTGTATTCAAGACAAACGAAGTCAAGCCATTCATTAGCTGCGTTCATCTTTTGGGTATGGGTCCAAATGGGCAACTGGAGAAGGTCCAGAGGAAAAGAGCAAGAATAACAAGATTCTAAAAAAGGCACATGGCTGAAAGAAAGGCAATTATTTAACTGAGTCAAGAGTAGAAGACAGAGGGGAATATTACATAAATTAATGTTAAAAAGCCAAAATCTAATCCCATTGCTATATAAAAAGCTGGAATGGAAAGGAAACTACTAAATTGCTTAAAATTTCCATAGTAGAGAGGACAAGACAGATAGGCTTGGTTGCAAAAAAAAAGTGGGATTTACTTCAACTTTTGGAGACCTTCTTTCCATAAGAACAGGGAAGAACAGGCATGTGCTGTTGCAGGAGGATGTGAAATCTCTGTTGTTGCAGATTTTAAGGAAATCATTCAATTAGTATTAGTTAATAAAGACTTAGAGATAGTTTATGCCATCTTTGAAGGGGGAGATGGATCAGATGAAGTCCTTACTACTGTCATTATCTGTGGAACTGTAAATGCTGTGTTCAGGAAAATGGAACGTTGTGTACAATCTTTGAAAATGAAGAAGCTTACATAAGAAAAAGCCTCTTTCCATCCATTTCTACCCTAATGGATACTGCAGCCTTTCAGGATAAGTTCTAATTGGGACCTTATGCCCTTTCCAGGAAATTACAGGAACTAAGAAACCCTATTACTCTCTGCAGCCGCTCCCTGGACATTGATTTAAGGTATCAAGGTCTAAATGGAGCTATTTATCTGCTTCCTTCCTTAAAACTGGTGAATGTGGAATAGACAGTCAGACTGAAGGTAGTATGCAGAGACTTGACTCCATTTTCTTACCTACTGGCCAAAACACCTAGATCAGTGACATTTTAGGGAGTGGGAACATCTCCCACACAGAAGCAGATAACATGGCATTGCTGGGTCACACCACTCCCTGATGATACAACTGGAAGTTCCAATTTACATTTTACCCTTTGGCCAAGAAACCTGGGCTTCAAGTAATCTCCCAGCTCCCAGGAGTTGATGTTACCTCCAGACTAGATTCTTCTTCCTTTTTTCACACTGAATAATGCTACTAGGAATGTGTTTATCTGAGCTTGATAGTCAAGGTACTGGTATTAATCTCTAAGATTTGTCCTACATATCTACTTCTGGGAAAAATCTTAATCAGATCGACGGATATAATTGGGAAATTCATAGTCCTTAGAAATCTCAAAAATGCCAATGAGATAGCAAAAAGAGATCAATCTTTCTCTATTAATCAAAGGACTATAATGCTGTTGAAGTGCCTGTTATTTCCAACAGTCTTTCAAATAGTGTTTGAAACTGTTAAAATAAAGACACCTTTCCCACATTTTCCTTCTCTGCCTTTCACAAGTGATGGTTCTTTTAACCTCCTTCTCCCCTCTTTGTTTGCTTAGAGGATCAAAGCTTTTTTATTTATTTCTTTTTCCTCCCAAACAGTTTCTGGAGTGTTAAAAAGCACCATCACTATACTGAGTTTACATTACAAACAAGTTAAAATTCCCAGTCTGTCAGAGCTTTTCTCCTAGGATACCAAGGAAAGCAAAGTTCAGCTAAACTGCACAATTAATTGGAGATCACTTGTGAGTGAGGAAGAAAAGGTTGTTTTAAGTAGAGCTATTCTCTTCTTGGAGATTTAAAGTCCATTTCACAAAGCAAAATTATTATTCTCTGAAAGTGATCTCACTTTATTTGTATTCCTGGAGCTACCCCATTAGGTCATCTTCCCTTTTCACTCATAAAATCATCTTAATGAATCGACTGTGGGATTAGCCATATGTAAATACATCCTTATTGACAGCCACATTGACAAGTGAATGGATGAAAAAGGGCATGGACTGCATGTTGCTTTTGCTAGGACAGCAGTTGTTTTTGTTCTGCTTTCAAGACCCTGAGGCAGACAGCTGATTTCCTGGTTATCAAGAAAATGCTCTTTTTCAAGGTAAATGTGTCCTGTAATAATGATAAGGTAAAGAAGTATGTGCTGGATAGCTCAAGAGTATTGGGCTGAAACAGACATCAGTGTTGATCTACCATTCTCACACAATTACCCCTCTTTTCTCAACTTTGAGAGCAAAGACTGGCCTGATGACTCAACCTAGTGCATTAATCCCATGTCAGATGGGCTTGCACCTCTTCAAGAAAATGCACCGTCTCTTGATCTCATTGCTTCTTATTGTCAGGGCTTTTCTAAAGCCCTGATGGTTGCAAGGAAGAAAGTGAGCAAACACAGTTGAGAAAGCCCAACGGAATACCCAAGGTAGATTTGACAAGTGTACTTTAGCGTGTTCTTACAGTGTTTGGAAAAAGATACTGAGAAGATTCCTATAAACTTTGCAAATTTCCTACTGAAATGTCATTCTGTGGTAGCATCTTGTGAACAAGCATTTCACAACGAGGAAAAGCAAACCCTTATTACTGCCTATGCAAATAATGTGCTACACAGACCACCACTGTCAGGTATACTGTTCACACAATTTTGCTATAGCTTAATCCAATATTACTACATTGGTGTTCCATGCAGGTGTTTTTTTCCCCTGCTTTTTTACAAGGCAGAATTAAATACCAGTAAAATCCATCTGTTATAAGGTAAAATCAAGACCTTTCATCTGTTGTATACTGAAACATCTGGAATCTTTTACAATGGAACCAAATTAGGTGTGAGCTGACATACAGTGAAGACATCTTTCTGATTGATTGAACATTAATAAAAATGCCATTAAAAGCCTATGATAAAAAGCCAAAAAGTCTATGGTCATATTATCAACCGGTGACACTCAACACTTAAATAAATAATTAATCTGACCAAAAATTGTAAGACTTTTTGAAAACTCCCTCCTCATGGCAAAAACAATTATATTTTTTGCATAAAATATCAATTTTTAAATGTTCTTGCAGATAAAGATAATTTTTGACATTTCTTAGCCATGTGAGCTGTTCCAAGCAATCAAACTATTTTAACACCTCAGAATCAAACTCTACATGTCTTACTGCACAATATCTTTATCTTTCTCTTTGCCTTCATCCTTTTATCTGTTTATCTCTTTTCTCTTCTCACAAACATATGCAGAAGTCAGGGAAAAAAAATATCATGCTATGAGTTCTGGAAACATGCCCAAAATTTGCTTCTTGATTTTTATCAGATCTCTGGCTATATGATTCTAACAGCAGTGCAGTCAATTTGTAAGTGGGAATCACAAATATAATATTTTCAGACACTAGTAGAACAATGTATTGTCTTACTTTCCTAATAATTTCTTCACCATATGATGCAACCACTGTGAATGAAATGAATAATAATATAAATATATAATAATTGTAAAACATTACAGAAATAGCTAGGCAGTAAGTACCAGATCAAAAAACAGTTCAGCCAAAGACATCCTATAAAGCATATACGTAGAAATGTTCGCTCAAACATAGCTGCAAGTCTCCCATCAGGAAGGCATGGCACATACAAGCTGGAGCCAGTATGGGATCTAAGGAGCCTTCGTCACAGACACAAAACAACAACCATCCTGATGCTGTGGGCAGTACACTAAAATGGTTGAGAACTGCAATGCATACCCTACACAAAACAGCCAAGGTCAGCAAGGTCAAGAATAGTCTAGGAGCCTCTCAGAGAACACACTAGCTTTCTACACGGCTCCATAGCTCAACAGACAGGAGGAGTGTATCTAGCCTGCAGGATCTCTTTATTCCCACAGCAGAGGACTGGGGTTGACTGACAGCTCCTGCACCATCTAAGCCTTGCTGTTACATGTCAGTGGAGCAGGGACCCACACCACTGGTGAAAAAATATTTAGGATTTTTAGGGATGAAACGTTTTAGAAATAAATTTTAGAAATTTAGGGATGAAACAACACTTCGTAAGGCTTTCAAATGCTTTTCAAGTGCTTTTCAAATGTTATCCCATGCTTTCCATCTTAGGTTGGTTTAATGATCATTGGTTTGACCACACAGTATTCAATGACTGTTGCAAACCACTCATGTCCCTGACTGCTAGATTCAGCATCTGACACGCTAATTTTGCTGGAAGAGGTTTACAGAGTTGAATCATAAGTTCAGGCAGCCCCTTGTTGGCCACTTATCTCAGCCAGACTCTTTGCAGGGCTAATTCCAGAGAAGAGTCCCGGTACTGCCAAATCTCAGGCTTGGTAAATTGCCTGCAGCATCCTCCTTCACAGCCTGCAAGGTAATATCTCAGTCAGCCTAACAGTGTGTGCTTTTGAGGACCAGCCACCACAAACTAGAGAGACTGAGGCTTTGCAGAGCTGCAGATTTTGCAGCTACACAGCTATGTTAACCTCTACAAATGTAGTATTTAGGTAACACAAAAATTGTCCCTGATTTGAACACGGACTCATTAGTGGAGCTTTCCATGGGAATGGAAGCTGATGTATGAGTCTTACTATATTTCTCAGCTGAGGGTGCACTCATCCTGCACACTCCCTTTTTGCTCTGTTTCCCACCAGCATATCATCTTCTAGACAAAGGTTTTTCACAGTTTTCAGGTTCCCTTCAGCTCCTTCCTCCTGGCTAGCCCCGGCTCTGCCTCCTCCTCTGTACCAGTGGGGAGTGACACCCACACAACACCCACCCCCTCTGCTCCTCTTTTCTTTCCTTGTTTTGGCAGTGCCTGCTTCCAGCCTTTGTCCCTGCTTTTCCCCTGATTTCATCTCAGTCTCAACCCTTTCATTTTTCTTCCCTATTCTATTCTTCCCTTTGTCCTCTCTTCGAGCACCTCTCCTTTTCTCAGGAGCAGTCCTCTTTCTTCCCACCTGCACACTCTCACCTCTCCTTCTCAGTACCCATCCTCTCAGGGGTATTCTAAGCTAACATATTCATCCTTCCTCCTATGAATACCTTCCTTTTAACACACTAATTTTCCTAATACAGTTCTGACCTATGAATTTGCTGACTTTGTGGTCACCCACTGAGCTTTTAACTTCATTCTCCCTTGCGTGCACTTGCTCGGTTTTTCTTTGTAATCTGACAGTCTTTCCATTAACTTCCTAAGAGACCATATAAATCTGCTTCTCTCTCCTTTGTTTTTACTGCACTGTCTCTGAATTTTACCTGAAGCCCATGCATGACTACAAGACTCCTCTTCCTCCTTTTCTCAAGAATATGTATAATTTGTTGATATCTGCTCACTAAAGCTGACACCTGGTAAGACCTCTGGGTCACCATGGACCTCACAATTCACTTACATTCTATCTCTCCACCTAGCTTCTTTATCTTTCTTGTTACTTTAAATTACCATTAAAAAATAATCTTTGTGATATTTTCTCTACTAGCTCACTCTTTTCTACATCTCTGAAGCTGTTCCCTTCTTTATTCAGTATGCCTGAATGCAGTCCTCTGCCTGGCTTAATTTTGCAGGTACCACTTCCATAACATGCAATATTTTTGCCCTGCTAGTTGCCTTACAGGATAACTTCTGATCTCTTTAATAAGAGTGTCTTCTTCACCACCATAACATGCTTTACAATATCTCCATCCCACAACTGACTTAGGATTCAATTTACTTTTCTTCCAGCTTGAATACTCATCTGAGTGTCTTTATTGTTCTTTCTTTCCTTTCCTATCAAGCTATTTTCTTATTTTTATCTTTCCCATTTTTTCTCCTACAAATCTATTTTTCTCAACCTTTTTTTTTGGTCTTCACAACATTTTTTCTTCTCTATTTACTTTTCTAGTGGAGAATTTCAAGGTCTCACAGCATCCATCAAAAGTCTGCTCCAAGTTCCCTTTTTATCCATGAAGTGTTCATCAAGCATTCCTTCTGTACGTACCTTGCTTGATGTATATTTCATTCAGTTTATATACATGGTCATTATCCTGTATCATTTTGGATGTACTGGGAAAGGGACATTCAAGGTCAAGGTCACCAGTACTATCAAGGTCAAATCACTTGCTAGACTTTAAAATGCTCTGAAGGAAGATTGCTGTGGTAATTGGGGTTAAGATGATGCCTTTGCACACAGACAAGGTGAGCCTTAGATGGTTTGGAAAAGCTGACACACTGTTAGTTTTTTTAGACAACATGAGGTGTCCATATGTTCCTATATAAGCAGTACAATTGCCAACTACATAAATGTTTAAATAAATCTCAGCATAGCTATGAACAATAACATGATAATAGTTCCAACTACATCACTAAATATTTGAGAGGGTCAACATGAGATAAGAACAATACAGTTCTACAGCCAATTTTTGTGTAATTTGTTATAACTCTAGTAAATTGTCTTCTTTTTTACTTTAATAGGTTCATAGTGATTTACCCCCTATGAAAATTTGCTGCATTGCTTTGGAAAGACAGCTAGAAACAAGATAGTTCCTTGCAGTATTTTTGAAAAGCTGAACATTCCTGAAATAAAATCTCTGAAAACCTCTTAAGACAGTAGACAATCCAGCAAATTCATTTAGGTCACACATTGGATTCTGGGCTTACTGGAAAAAAGAACCAATTTCACTAACCTCTAACAGTTAAAACACTTCTAACAACGAACTGTGTTTTTGTCTCAGTGGAAATATCTGACAATTGCGCTGAGCCTGTTCCCAGACATCATTGTGCCCAGGAGGAATTCCTATTTTTTGTCATTTTACTCCTACTACTAAAATAAACTTGTGATTTTCAAGGCAATCTGTATTTTCCTAAGATGAAATGTGTCCCAGATTTTTCTACCAGTTTAGGGCTAGATTATCACAGTGAGAGTTTGCCTTATTGAGTTTGTAGCAAGGAACAGTCACATGCAGCTATTTAGGAAGATGGTACCAGCCAAAGACTACGCTCCTTTCCTGCCACCTTTGGAGCCCAGGTCCATCACCACCATGCCCTGGACATTCAGTGCTGGGTGCAAGGGCAGGTTGACTAATCATCCTTCTGGTCACCACTTCTCTAGACACTCCTCCATTGCAAAAGCAACCCTCCCAGGGATTAAAGCACAACCTTATTCTCCAAACTGGTAGAGAGCAAGAAGATAATTTTCTCTTTAGCAACCTGACCCAGACTAAGTTCTTGATTAAATTTTAAAGGATATGCCAGTTTTATATCAAGAAGAAGATAAAAAGCCAGTCGATATTACATGATCTTCTTCACAAGAGCTTATGCAGCTTACTGTAGTTATACATACTCACACACAAACTGTAATGCTGTCTGATCCTGGAGTGTGCCAAGCATCGCTGTGTTGTTCTGTGGCATCCTGAGAGCGATAGTATGCCTAACATTTTATCAAACAGAAAAATTCATACTAACTGATCAATAACTATAGTACAAGTTGGAAGAAACAAGACGCAGAAATCCTGATAAACATTTTTAGAGGGTTTTGGAAGGAGCTTTCAAAAACTGAGGAGAGTGAAGTCTCTTCTACAACATGCTGTTGGGAAGTCCAACAGCCTCATAGATGGGATCTGGCACACCACAAAAGCTTTTGGTTGGATTCTTAAATCACACTGCAAACCAGACTCTTGATGGGTACCCACTTCATGTGACCCTACTGAATTACTGGAGACCAATAGAGAATTTAGCCCACCAGGTTTAAAAGTAAAATTACCAATTTGACCCCAGCATAAGTGGCATTAGAACCAGGTCATTCAGGTCTTACAGTATTCTTTGTGGGACTCTATGAGCTTCAGAATAATTTATGTTCTGTAGGACACTTCCTTGGGAGAGTTGCGTTTGCACAAAACATCCAAACAGATCTTTCTTTAAATGCCAGTACATCTCCTTACAATTTCTTCATTTCCAAATTCAGCTCCACTTATGTAACACAGACCACTGAACTGAATGATACCACTGTTCGTAATTTATCTCCTTTCTTTTGGCTTTCCAGTCTGATTTAGTACTTTGCTTCATAACAATTTAATTAATTGTAAAAACACTAAGTGATTCCAGAAAGACACTTTACTCCTGCATTTTGCTTTGGATTCAGCCTTTCAATGATAAAATTAGAATCTTACTCCTAGACAAGTTGTCAACATTTGCCTAAAAAGCTTTATTTGTAGAAGCTTATAAGTAGGCCATCAGCAAAAGTAACCCAGGCAAGCATCAACGGTGATTAGAAAAGCACCTCAGCTCTGGGACAGAAGTCTTGTTTTAATGTACGTGATACCAGTGGCATTTTGCTTGTTTTTAAGTTACAGAACAGTAAAGCAATTGGTGGATTTTCTATTTTGAAGTGTGTTTTATGTTTTATATATAATGCAGGACTCCAGAAATATTGAGAGTAGCATTGGACGGCATCATTTTTTTAAAAAACAAGCAACAAGCAAAAAAGCCACAGAAATTGAAGTAAGGTATTCTAGCAGAGGGCAAATTAGCTTACATTGCTCTTCAAGTAATTAGGTTATTAAGAAGGATTTGCATGGATTGTTATTGATTTCACTGAAAGAGTGATCATTACGAAAGTACAATTTTTCTATAACTCTAATTGTGAATAAAAGTAGCTTAAAGTGCAATTTTCCCCAATATAACTGGGGAAGTTACATTTTCTGGAAATGCTTGCATTTATCAACATAGCAGCAAAAGAAGTCATAAAGATTCAGGTGTATTTGAAGAAAATGAAAAAAGTAATTTTCCTAAAATATGTATTTGGTCAGAAGGGTTATGTGCTTTTCAGATGGTTCCCATGCATATTTAATCACTGTGAGGCATATACTTATGCAAGCTGAAATAGGTACCAGCCTGTGTCCCAGGCTGTTCTGTTTCACAGTCTTTTGACAGAGATTTTTTAAAGCTGAATTAATTATTTTTAAAATGAACTAAAATAATCTTCAGCAGGTGGCATAAACTGAGAAAAAGCCAAAGAACTCACAAAATAGTAGCAAATCCTGAGTTCAGTTCAATGCAGTATTGGTAAGATGCCTAATTATTTAAGAATTACTTGGGTTTTGTCAAGATTGCTGATGTACAGGGATGCATGCGTAAAATGATCCATGGACACATTATGATAACTTGGGGGGGAAAAGCCCCCCAAAATCCAACACACACCCCAAATCCATCCTACACGTTGGCATAGGGATATACTTTCTCACACCTACATGTGTATCTCAGCAGACGTGTGCCTGACATATACACAGATCAAAGATATGTACTCACACACCTCTAGGTCTACACAGAGTTAGATAAACACTGTCTAGGAATAAATGCACATTCCTATGAATCTAAACATATAAACATCTATATGCATCCAAGCAAACACAAGCATAGAAATGCACACACACACACCCAGAGACACAGGAACATAGGCAAGGCACATACATAGGCACAAACAACTCTAGAAGCACACACGTATACCTACACGGCTGGATGCATACTCACATGGACAGATAGATACACAGGCATATATGAGGAAGAGTTTACATTGGCTCTCTCATCCCTGCTAAATTCTCCTTTCTTTTTCAAGCCTTCCAATTTTAGGATCCTGGAGTGAGCCAGGTCCCTGCAGGGGAGATACCTCAGGAGAAGCAAAGCACTTCCAGTTTCTTTAAGGTTCCCCACCTCTCTCCCTCTCCCAGAAGCACAGCCAGGGAGACGAGCTGAGTACCCAGCAGGGCTCTTCCAGCTGCTGCCTTGACACTTTCCGCCCCAGCTTACGGAAGGGTATAGGACAATAAGCTTCAGATCTCCTCCCTTCACCCCCGTAACCTGCCTCTGCGGAGGCAGGAACCTCTGGCCAACATCTGGACACAGATGCTTTACCTTGGGCGAACCAGCCCCTTTCTGCCCGCTCTCCCCCAACCCCTCCGCAGCTGCAGAATACTGGGGACTCTGCACCCTTCCCACCCTCTGCAGGAGTCAAAGCCTTCGTCCCCCGTGCCCCCGCCGTGTATTCCTCCTCTTCTCCCGGCCCCTGACTCCCTCCACTCTAAACTTTTTCCCCCGGCTGCACAACCCGCAATCCTCCGGGCAGCGGCTGCGTCTTGTCGGGAGGGCGGGATGGGGGATGCGGGTTGCAGGGACCCGGGATGCAGGGATCAAGGCTGCGGGGCATGGGATGAGAGGACTGGGACGAGGGGACTGGGGTGTGGGATGCAGGGATGTGGAAGTCGGGATGCACGGATATGAGACGCAGGATGCAGGAACCGGGATGTGGGATGCAGGGACGAGGACGCGGGGTACCAGTGCCCTGCTCCTTACCGTGCAATGAAGGTAGGTCCCGGCGAGGGTCTCCAGCTGCTCCCGGGCATCGCGGACCTCCCGATGTGCTCGTCAAACATCCACCGGGGAGTCTCACCCCCCAAACTTGTGTGAGCTGCTTCCTCCGGGAACAGTCACGCTTTCTCCCCCCCACCTTGGATCGGATCCCGATGGAAACTCATAAAGGCCTCCTAAGCGGTCAGAGGTAAGGCTGGGAGGGAGGAGGAGGAGGAGAACGGGGCAACGGGAGGGAGAGACTGCGATCACCACGCAACGATTCCCTTCCCTTCCCCTTTCCTCTGGAGCACCCGCTTCCCATTCCTCTGAGCAACTTTGTCTCTCCTCGGCCAGGCAGCGCCTGGTACCAGCGCTGCTAATTGGGGTCTCCCTTTGCAGCCTGGCATCTTTCTAGATTTCCTCTCCTTTCCGGGCAAAGGGGGTTGGTGCAAAGCTTTAAATGAGGAGGCGACCTAGAGTGGCAAAGACAAGGAGCGAGAGCCGGCTGGCATTGCAGGCTGCCTCTGCCGGCACCCGGGGCGTGCGCTAGCTCGGCAGCCGGCGCGGAGGGGCTGGCCCAGCCTCGTCCCTACCATTTATTCAGTGACAGCGTTGCTGGTGCTAACTTTGAAGCTGGCCATTGCTCTCGGCACGGCCGGGAGCGGGGGGGCTGTGGCAGGGACGGAGGCGAACGGCTGTCCCCACGCTGCGGGGCTCCCCGCGGCTGTTTAACGGCGCCGGCAGCGCGGCCGGGAACGCAGCCCGCTCCCGGGGGGAGGACACGGAGGGAGGGGGGACGGGACACGGGGACGCTGCTGTCGCCTGGCAACGCCGCATCCCTGCCCCGAGCATCCCTCCCCCAGCGCCTCCATTGGACGGGTCCGGCGAGGGGGGACGGGGCGGGGGGGGCCGGGACGCGCCCTCCGAGGATGCTGCGCTCTGGCACTGCGACTTGTCGCATCCTCGAAAAGCCGGGAGCGGGCAGGGGGGACTGAGAGCAGACGGGAGAGCAGAGGCACATCACGGTGTTGTACCTCCGGGCTCCTGCCTTCTCTCTTCCAGCTGGCGCGATAAATTTGCTTCTGCTTCGCATCTCCTAGGAAGAGAATGCATTTGTGTATGCATATGTACACAAAATTTGTGTATACGAATATATGCTTATATATAGATGTATATAAGTAAACATATATGTGCTATACATGCTATCTATATTCTTCACGCCATTTCTCTGTATTGTAACTCTTCCGTATGGGAAGACAGAAGAAAAATAGTTACTGGGGAAAGACTACTCCAGCGTGCAGCAAAGCTGGATGCAAAAGGAAAAAGAAAGCTACGTTTCGTGTTATATATGTCAGAAACCCAAAGGTTTACATCACCTGGAGAGTTAAAAGGAGGCCGTGGTCCTAAAGAGAGAATTAAACACCGTGAGGTGAGTGAGCTGTAACAGTCAGTGAGGGTGGATGCATTGACTTCAGAGAAGGTGAATTTGAGCCATGCTGCGTGGGGCACCACTGGTATTACATGTGCCTTCATTGCTCATTTGCTGCTATGGGGGACAGCGAGCAACTGCTTCCTGCTGGTTGAGTGTAGTATGGAGAGTGTGTCCATAAAAACCCAGTACCTCCCTTTCCATTACAGCCTCAGTTGGGACACTGAATTTCTCACCTCTGACTCTTCAACAGGGAGAAAGCCATCATCTAGTTCTTCCTGAATGCTTCCCTGCACCTTCAGACTTGCCCCCAGCCCAGCTTCCCAATTGTGTACCATCAGTGGTTGGGTAAAGCAAGGAAAGAGGCACTGCAGTCAGGAGCTGCAATTCAGCAACTCACATGGGAGCAGCCACTATTGTTTCAGCAGCCACTGCTCCAGTAAGGAATTAAGCCAAAGTAAAATGAAATAAACAAGCAAAAAAATCAGTTTCTGCTTTTTAATATTTTGTGTTAAATTATTTAACATCTGCTTACTTTTGTGGTCTACCCATTACATTTGAGCTACTTGCCTAATTTTATAACATTTTTTTTTCTTGGAAGCCAAGGACATTTGCTAAGATGTGCATGTTAAACTGTTTCATTAAGGACTTCAAAGTTAGGCAGGGAGTAAAATGAAAAAGTCCAGTTCCTCTCGGGTTTACCCTGCTGTAAATTGGATTAAAATGTACATGAGACATTGCAGTAACATCAGGGTAAGCCAGAATGAATAGGAAATCAGTCCCATGTCGTTTAAATCATAGTGTAATTTGACAACCAGGTCTGGAATACTTTTTTTCACAGTCTTGCAGGCTGATTGCTAGGAAAGACTAGTGGAAGGAAGGCTCTGATCCTGCATTGCCTTGTACACAGCAGTCATGGCTCAAAGTGAGCGTGAAAGTAACTTTTTGCTTGGGTAGGATATAAAACCCACTGTGTATGAAATTAGTCACCACAGGCACCAAGTGAAATTTGGCTGAGACATAATGTATGATTTGCAGTAGGCCACTTAGAGGCCAGGGGGTGACCCGGTCTTTCATGGCTTTGCTTCGAGAAGCATCCTTTACACCGATGGTTCACTCTTTTTCCATGCCTGCTGCTGTGCAGTGTCTAATAGTGGTCCCTAACACTGCTGCTCTTGCATTTACACCTAGCTTATGGTTACTGAGAAGCAGGGAAGCAAACTTGACCAGGCTGTAGGTGAAGGCACAAGAGTCTCATTCCCACTTTCTACCAGTGGCTTCCTCAGCTGGTTCTCTAGCACAACAGGGTCTCATTTCAGCCACAGGAGAACTTACCCCAGTCTTTCCAAAGCAGGATTCTGGAGACCTTAATTCAGTGCATGACTCTGGCAGAACCATCGTTGCTTTTGTAGGGAACATAACTGCGCCTCAATTCCCTTTTTGGATAGCACGCGCTACATCCAGAGGGTGTGCTGAAGCTGCAGTCCTGTACTTAGCACGTGTTTTCAGACAGCCAGAGGCTGAGACTTATGGGTACACACAGTGGTACAAATGCAGGGCAAGCTGAAGATCCCGGTGAAGCTCTGTGCTAAGCTGTGTTTGGGTGTTACTAGGCAAATTACTCACTTGAGTCTAAATTGTGCACCCTATGATATTTTGATTGTAGATGTACCCATGGTTAGACACAGCAATCAGACAGGATGAGTTCTACCAGGGGACAGCTCTGAGAAAACAATCACAGCCCTCAATGTCTTTGACCTGGATCCAAAGAAGGAGTCTGAATATTAAAATTATATATTTATTTATTTTCTGTCTCTGACACAAAGATGCTAAAGCAGCATTAAAAGTTTCTGAAATAGGACTGTTTTGCTTCTATGAATTATCTGTTAGTGAAATAATAGTTATAGCTGATTAAAAGATAAATTCCTTTCAAACTAAGTTCCCACATCACACCAAATTTAGTTCATAGAAAGCTTTGATGACCAAAATTTGTTTTTGTAAAATTCATGAATGTGATTAATTATCAGAATTACCACCACAAACAAACAGATGAGTATCTTTTCCTTGCATGGAATTTTAGCATGAACTTCAAGATTGTACACATGGGAACTTTCCAATTTTATATGTGGTGGCAAGGTACGGTTCCAGCAAAACACTTTGTAGGGGTCCCTAGCTTGCTATAAGCAGCTGTTTTGAGACACTTTCAAGTTATTTGCTGATTAAAGCCTAAAGCGCTTTCTTCAGAAAAATTGCAAGTGTGCATGTCCAGCCAGTGAGTGATCTATGGATTGGGCCCAGACTACCTGAATAATTCATGAGGCCTATGATCTTTCCTGGGGACCTTACAGAAATGGACAGGGAATAGGGCCATGGATCAATGACTTTTTTTCTAGCAAATTGCTCCCTGCCACCTGATTTCCAGTAGCTCTGCAGCTGCTTCCTTTGCGTGTGACTGGGCATAATCTCATTCTGCGATGGTTGTCCTGAGCTAACCGTTGTGGTCATCACCACAGGACCAAGCCTGGCATATCTCCGTTGTTTGGGGCACACATCAGCAGCACCTGGAGGTGATATATTGCCCTCCTGGGAGGCTGTCAATCTCAGGGTGCAAAGCACCAGCTGGATGGATCAGGAAGGCTATTCTCCCATTTCTGGGTAGCTACAGGGGTCTAGATGTGTCTCCACAACATGGCAGCCTCCACTTTTGGAAATACAAAGACAAAAAGCTCACAGTGGCTGGTGCAGAGATCTACAAAGCCTCACACTGTATGGCTCATCCCTACCTGCTAATTGTGGGTGATGCTGACATACTCCAAAGGAACGGCCCAATGGCACAGAGCTTTCAGAGGGACATATGCCCCTGTCCTAGAATTCATAGGGGAGTTCCACAGCTATGAAAAGTGTAAGGTGTGTCACTCTGTTATACTTAAGGACCTTATGGATCACCATGGGAAATTACGCACTTCTGTGATAGGTTGACCCTGGCTAGATGCTAGATGCCCACCAAAACTGCTCTATCACTCCCCTCCTCAGCTGAACAGGGCAGAGAAAATAGCAAAAGGTTCATGGGTCAAGATAAGGACAGGGAGAGATCACTCACCAGTTACTGTCATGGACAAACCAGACAGAACTTAGGGAAAAGTTAATTTAATTTATTACCAATCAAATCAGAGCAGGATAATGAGAAATAAACCCAAATCTTAAAAAAAAAACACTTTCCCCTCACCCCTTTCTTCTTCCTAAGTCAACTTCACTCCTGATTTTCTCTACCTCCTCCCCCTGACTGGTGCAGAGGGATGGGGAATGGGGGTTGTGTTCAGTTCATCA
>VZZY01008483.1:98816-124717 GCA_013400335.1 Eurystomus gularis | reverse complement strand
TAGGAGCAACATTTAATTGTAACCATAAGAACAAAAAGAACACTTTACTTTGCATAAATTAGAAATGAAAACATTTTCCAATAATATTCAATACAGCACCAAAAAGACTTGCCAATATCATGAACTAATATTTTGGCCAAACATAACAACAACCATGTCAAAACACTGATCTTGACACAAGAGCAGCACAGCACTTTGTTCCTAAAATTAAAGGTTTATAATTCCAAACCCAGAATTATAATACAGTTTCAACGCATTATAAATCAATTACTTTAATGCTACTTGAATGACAACTTTAATAAATTGTAATTATCAATGAAATTTTTGAAAAACATCGATTACTGCATAACTGTTTTGTTAAGTATACAGAAGGAGTGTAAACCAATAAAAACCTGATTATCAGAAATACGCTCTGACCTAAAAAACCTCAATCTTCTAATAGAGCTTTTCTGACAAAACAGAGGCTTGGGGCATGGTCTGAATCATAAGTAAACAACTTCAGGTCTTCCTGTACCCAGCTGGGAGAATGTAGGTGCTGACGATATTCCCAAAAACATATAGCACAGCAGAGCAATCAGTAGAAACACTCAACCCCTTTTTGAGAGCAAGAACTGGCATGATCAGAAGATGGGGCTTGTTTCATCAAAAAAGAAACAGGCTGGAATTACTGTGACACAGAGACAACCGCTGCCTAAGGAGTTACTGAGACTCTGAGTGTATCCACCTGCAACAAGTAGGTCACTGAGGTAACTACAGGTGGTAGCTGGAAAAGACTTTAGTTAAAACCTAGGATTTATTTAAAATCTATTAATCATTTGAGTACATATTAGTATTATTCCCTGAAAGGAAATGTAGAAGTTATCACACTGGAAAAGTACTTTCTTTATACAGCACACATTACACAGCACATATTTGCAGATCTGGACAATGCACCTATTTTTGCACCCTCTACACTTTTCTGGAACAACCTGACCTCTCATATTTTTATTATTTCCATTCCGTTATACACTTTTTTTTTCCTTACTTAAACTTAAAAGATACTCTTCTTAAAATTCCTTACGGTTTTTCTCCAAAAATTTTTAAGTAATTATTTTGACCCTTGGTATCTCTGCTTGTTATCACACAGCATTCTTATCATGTTATAAAATATTAAAACTGCCAGCAAATAAAACAAAGACCAATGCCAAATGACCATGAAGTAATACAACTTATCACAAAATTATTAAATGCAGAAGATATTCAAATACTTTACCTTTATCAGAATTATCTGAATCTTCTGAAGAATCCTGATCTGAAATGAAACACCATTTAAAAAATAGTAAGCTTACCTTGCTTTTATCCATTATCTTAAATTGTTTACAAGGGTATTTCAATCACAGTATATTACACACAAACATGTGCACATGCACGCACACACCATACAATCAAGGAAAGCAAGCAAACACTGAAGTAAGATTTTTTTTTGCATGAGCTCAAAGGTCATCAGTTTGAGCTCAAATATGTTATCCTGAGATCTGTGGTGTAAAAAGGTTATCTAACATTTCCAAAAGGCTTTCAACTCCAAAGCCTCAAGGAATGAAATACTTCACAAGCCCTTCTGGTATGGAATGTCCAACTCTTGGACAAATTTTCCTTGCAATGTATATAATTCAAAAGGCTCTCACCTGCTGTAAAATATAAGAAATATATCTTTTTTGTGCATCTAGAAAATTTTACCTAAGAAATCTATCTTTTTTACTATTTGTGTTACACAGTCAAAGTTATATGTATCTATATTTATATGCAATTATATATCTGTATTGATACATATGTCACTATAGCAAAATTAAGATACAACTAACATATCTTGAATATTTCACAAACTGAAGCTCTAAAATTTAAAATTACCTTTATGGATCTTTCTTTTTGACTTATTTTTTGCTGAACAAGATAATTTTGTCTTCTTAATTTTTGGCTCTTTAGACTTTGGTACAGTCGTGCCTCTTTTCTTGTGTGCTTTGACTTCTCTCCTCCTTTAAAAAAACCCACAAACTTACATTTTATTGTATGTACTCCTCAAGCAAAAGTAAAATCTTGAGTATTTAATTCAGTCATTTTTATCTGAAATCTATCACTAGTTAATCTATCACTAGTTAAACTGCAAAATATTAATTTAGTTAAAACAAGAAGCGCTATAGAAACACCAGAGCTCTGTAGCTAAAGACAGGAAACGGTAAAGCTGCTAAAACGACACCGATCCAGGTAACAAAACCGGTGAACTGGCAATCAATGATTAAATAGAGAAAGTAATTTTATAAGACAATAAATTCTTACTTATATTGATATCTTATTTTTTCTTTTAGCAAAAAATTTATATATATGTAATGAGCAAAACACAGTTAATACAGGTTTTAAAATATTTTTTCCTATTTGATAGCAACAAAACCTGAGGTAGCAGAATCTCAAGACTAAGAGCCTGCTGCAGACTAACAACTCATGTACCTTAGTTTCAGCATTACTTATATAGGTTTATTGTATGATTTTATTTATTGTATGCTTTTCAGATAATTGTATAGCTTAATTACTGAGCCATATAAGTAAGTTAATGCCACATCAAGATTCAGAAAATTGTAAAAACTGAGTATCAATAGTTGTGGAATTCAGTAAAATTATAGATTATAATAAAACCCAACCCAAGTCTCAATGCACATATTTCATACATTCAAAATTCACCCTTTTCCTCTCCTATTAAGAATTGATTCTGAAAGAAAAACAAATACTCAAATTTAAAATTTCAAAGCACAGTCACTTGACTCACACTCAAAATCATTACTTTAAAGAAAAGGAAATGCATTCCAGCTCTTAAACACAGCAAGACAGAAAATAAAAAACAAACTTTCAGAAAAGAAAAATAAACACTGGGCTGAAATTAAGCAAAGGAAACTTCTGTGTGGGTGGGACAGGATTCTTCCAGTTTGAGAGGGTTTGTACGTTCAGTAGAACAATATCTAACTCCCAACCGTGTCAAGCCAGCGATTTTTTAAGAACTCCAGAATAGAACCTATTTCAGCATAAATTAAGTTCCTAATAAACCAGCTGAAGTCTTCCCATTATTTGCTGTTCATCATAACTGTAATCTATCAATAATTCAGTCCTCATATTCAGCCACCATTCATACCGGTGATGAAAGTTTAGTTTGTAAGAACATTCTGGACATAGTCCTGAAAAAGAGAGAACGAGAACATTACACAGATGTATTTGATATGCATAATTAACAAAATGTATTAATACCTGTATAAAACTAGATAGAACACTCTCTCCCAATTTCAGTAGCTTTTGTTTCAAAACAGAAGTTACAGTATAATTGTAGCCAGGGTTGAGAAAAATACTGTGGCAAAAGTCTTCAGTACAAACTCAGATTTTACTGAGCCTGGAGAAAGATCACAGGTTTAGCACTGGTAACTTCTCAGACAAAAGTATCAGTGCTTATCACATACAGATATTCCTTTTTATGGATCTGTGTGGACAGATCAAATTGTTCTCCAAGTATACTGAAGATCTGTTAGTCTCTTAGAACTTTGCCAGAGACCATGTGGTGCCATATGGAGTGTCTTGTGTACAAAGAAAAGAAAACACCATTAACTTGTTTTACACAAAGTAACTGTTAAACTGTGGTAAATTCATATCAAAGTACAGCATATTGAATATAAAAATCCCACTCAAGACGCAAGACTAGAATGGGAAGTGATTTAATTAATATTAGAATTTTTGAAAGAAAACATAAGTATTAAAAATAAAATTTGTAGAGCTGAAGGTGTGCAAGTTAGCCCAATACCCTAAGGACTCCTAAGCCATGTAACTGATTAAGCAATGACAATGATGAAACCTTCCTTGCAATGCATTATTATCTACTAAAACCAGACATGCTTGTATACAAAACTGCTTATAATCAGTTATTCTAATTTTATGGCACCACCAATTATATGGCATGAAGTGCTCACATATAATGATAATGGTCATTCTCTCTAAATCTATACTACCCGTAATTAATTTAACAAAATTATATCCTATTCAGCATTTTCCATTTTGCATGAACTAATAACATTATCACTGGGTCTCACTTGATAGCTTTTAAAGCACAAGGTATTTGTCTTCTTTTAAGTGTATATATTCTTGAAGGGTTGACTCACTCAATTTCACAAGAGCATTCCTCTTTTCACCATGTTCAACATAACCAAAATTCACCTCCCAGCTCTTCAGGCCTTCTTTGTCATCACAGTGCTTATTTCCACAGGAAAACTGACCTTTAAAGAGGTTAAAAACAGCAAATCATGGCTCAATGACTAACAAGCATAGGTTTGGGGTTGTTATGTCCAGTTTTGCTCAGTTTTTGCTTTTCATTTTCAGTTTCTTTAAAATAAAAAAGCCCAAATCTAAAAGTAACATCTATATTAAGGAAACAGTAACAGATAATGACAAAATAATTAATCATACCTGTCTAATATTTCTTATCTGCAAAGAAAGAACGTAACTTGAACTGCATTCTACAATGTATAGATGAAGGCATATATTATGAAATAGTAAGCCTAATACTGTACTCTGAAGAAATGAATGCCACTGAGATACATTGCGTATCTTTAAATGATTACTTACTTAGCAGAGGCTGATGGATTAGAAGGTGTGATTCGGACATTCATCTTTAATTACACCCAATTATTCAAAGTATCACGTATATGCAAAATTAAGATGCCTGTGTTCTTACTGCTTTACTAGTTTACCTGATATACTGGACATAAAATTTGCATTCTAATGACTGTCCATAAACACTTTTGTTTTAAGAAAAGAAAATCCAATTCTATGAGAAACTACATGGCAGCTTGAAAAGCTTCCTTGGGTTTATTATATTATATATCACACCAATTTTAAAATAGTTTGCACATAATGTTGTTTACACCACTGGGTTCCCAATATCACAGTAATACTGACACATACATTCCCCCTGCAGAAGGCTGATTTGTATGGAGAGCTGGCAATAAGGATGTGTATTAATAGGCTCACAAGAAGGACTGTTGGTGAACGATTAACCTCAGAACATTCTGCTTAAGCTGCTAACTAATGGATTGACAGTGTCCTCAGGTACTTCAGTTCTGCAATGTAAAACCACTTGCAATGCTAACACTTGAACAACAACAAAAAACTAAAACCAAGGCTCCTATTAAAAAAATTAAGTTTCAATTAATTTAATACATTAAATGCATTCAACCCTATGTCAGGTATGTCTATCAGTACCCTGCGTCATCAGGAATAATTTATATCTGTTATAAAGGAGTAAAAATGTACAAAGAAAAATGTATACTACATAAAACTGCTTTGAACTCAACCAGACTCCATTAACTTCACATCTTCTGAAAAAATTCCCAAAACAAACCCAGAAAAACAGGCAGAGAGAAAAGAGACATATGTAAGTTTTATTTAAGATTAGCTGCTCTTTACACCATGTAAAATCTATTTTGGATATTCTCTAGTTTGGATGTGAAACTGGATATGTTCACAAGAGTACAGTTGAAACAATAGCTTCAGATTCCTAAGGCAAGTAATGAATTTTCAGGTAAACCAGAACTTGACTGTGTAAACCACCATAACTCAGTGCCCTTACACATTTACTTGCATTTATGATCATCTAAATATTTAAAATACTGGTGGGGTTTTTTTCGTTGATCCCTGCTCCATGCCATACACATGTATTAACAGCCAGGCTTTTCTCATCCGCCTTTCATACTGCAATCATTAAAAAACGTACTTCTGCAAAGTAAGAGATCACTATAATCTCCATCATGTATATGGAGACCTTGAATCCAAGGGAACTACAGACCACATTATTCACTACTTGAAACACGACTTTTCCCACCATTGGATGTCCAAGAAAGGAAGACACAGCAACCAGTGTGCCAGGTGGACAGTTACCTAATTTAATCAGCAAAAAATAAATGTATGTCCAAAATTCCATTTCCATCTTAAGTTTTGTCACCCTGCTATGAGCTGCAGGGAAGGTATGGCCTTCGGGTTCAAAATTATAACTCCTACAGTCTGGCTGTTAAATGGGTGCTCTCAAAAACTATTAGCACCTTCTGCTTCTTTAAGAAGAGCAGAACAGATGGAAAATGTAAGTACTACAGGCTAAATGAAGTACTGAAAATTAAACATACTAAGGAAATCTAGAGAGTCAAATGCATTTTGATCAGAACTCAGAGGTACCAGACTGGTACATGGATACCTGGTGCACTCTGCAGGTATTGATACCATCCCTATTTTCCATGCCAGAAATTACTGAGAAAAAATGAATGGAAACAGATTTGGAAGAGCATTTATTTAAATAAAGAAGTAAAGCATACTATGTATGTCTTTATGCATATTTAAATTGGCTAAGAAAGATACTAAGATGCTACAAGTGAAACATCAGTTCAATTAAATAGTGAAAAAACAGATAGTAGATCAATTTGCAGGTACTAAATCCCATTTTGCTAAGTAGTAGGTCTGGTTTGAGTATTTTACTACTTTATCTACAAATAAGTAGAAAGCAGCAAATAAACCCACATGTTCAGCTTTGCTCTGTCTGCATATTGCTGAAAAAGTCCTGTTTCACCTCTACCCAATGAAACTGTTACCTGTTTTCCTACAGAAAAATTTTACCACTATTGCCTTTTGCCTAAAATATCTTTTATTTTAAAGTTTTATACTATACCTTACCATTCAAGCTTTGAAAGTAGAGAAGTACTGGGAATGCATGTCAAACATAATTTTAAATAGCTTTGAAGTTTCTCATTTTAGGGCTTATTTTTAGACCAATTAACTCATGTGCCTTCTGTTCACTCATTTATAAAATTTTGGTTAGGTAGGGTTTCTACCTTAAGATTTTAATAAAGAAAATGCCTATTTTGTGGAACCATTTATTGAAACTAGCAACGTATTACACCATTAATCACCTCAAGGTTACATTTTAAATTTAAGGAGACAGAACAGCAGTCTCCAATATGACCTACTTTCGAAACAGCTATGGCAAAAGTTGGGAGTGGGGAAGAAAAGAGAAAGAAATAACCTGGCATTTACAGTTAGTAATACAAGTGATACCTCTCCTTTCACTCATCTTAACCCTTCTCCCCTATGACCTTACAAAGACAGACATTGAAAACAAAGCAACCAAACACGAGTAACCTATTCCTAAGTTCGCTTCTTAACATACCCCAAACCGCACCACAGTCCACCAGCAGTGGTTCTTGTCACAATCATTGTCACTGCTAAAATAAGCACATGCTCTCCCTTTCTAATGTGAATTATCAGACAGGTACGTATTAATGTGTGGCCAGTCAGGTAGGTATTAATGTGATTGAGGGAGGTTATCCTCCCCCTCTCCTCTGCCCTGGTGAGGCCTCATCTAGAGTATTGTGTCCAGTTCTGGGCCCCCAGTTCAAGAGGGACATGGAGCTACTGGAAAGAGTTCAGCACAGGGCCACTAGGATGATTAAGGGATTGGAGCATCTACCATAGAAGGAAAGGCTGGGGGAACTGGGTTTGTTTAGCTTGGAAAGAGGAGGCTGAGGGACAGTCTGATCAAAGCTCATAAATATCTACAGGGCAGGTGTCAGGAGGATGGGGCCAGAGTGGTGTCCAGTGACAGGACAAGGGGCAGTGACCACAAACTGGTAAAAGGAGGTTCAACCTAAATGTAAGGAAACACTTCTTTCCTGTGAGGGTAACACAGCACTGGAACAGGCTGTCAGAGAGGTTTTGGAATCTCTGTCTCTGGAGACATTTAAAACCCATCTGGAGATGTTCCTGTGTGATGTATTCTAGGATCCTGCTCTAGCAGGGGGGTTGGACTAGATAATTTTCAGAGGTCCCTTCCAACCCTTACCACTCTGTGATTCAGTGATCCTGTAATGCTTTATTACGTTTAATTAAAGCAATTAATATGCTTTTAAAATAGCAAAAGAAAGGCATTAAAGACTCACACCTCTTCTAAAATGATCATTTGAAACTGCACTTGAAAAGAGCATCTAATACAGGAGAGAAGGTTGAATTCTTGCGCCCCTTAGTGGTGAGAGACGCTACTTCTCAATTCTTACGTTCCAATTGTATGCTTTCCTTACAATTTCATTAAAAAGCTTAAAACATGTAATTATCATAGACTCATGGAATTGTTCTGGTTGGAAGAGACCTTCAACATCACCAAGTCCAATCATTAAACCAACACTGCCAGGCATTCTGCACTTTCTCCCACATTTCTAAATATGGAGTACCAAATATTAAAAGTACAACGCATCTCTAAATTACTTTACCCCACAAAGACATAATTGTTCACAAACTACTCATTTCTCATTTAATTGTAATTATATTTTTAAAGCATTTAATAAAGCATATAACTATATCAAATGTAACTATCTGTTAATATAATCTGTAGTGCTGAATGCAACATATGACTGCAATATCTTTAGCAGCTTTAAGCTTTAACACTTAAAAACCCCCACCATTAATGTTCATAATTCCTCCTGTGAAATTACTATTTTTTTCAGAAAACAAGTGTATTTCTAAATTCTTGTAATATATTCTAATAATAGAGCTGTTTACAGAACTGTTCTGATCAACAGTATCACTCCATGCAATTTTCTTGCATATGCACACATGACTTCTGAAAACCGTACATGTGTAGGAAGATCTACCCCCAGGAACAGCAATGCACTCGCATCATCTTCTTGCTTGTTCAGCTACATGAAAAAGTCCATATGCTTGGGCCATGGAATGGGGACCACTGTGCAAAGTCCCAATAACACATCGGCAAGAACTCACAGAAGCAAAGAATAGCGGCCAGAATAACCTACTGATTTAGAGGCACAACTACCAGACATGACAACTGATTCCCACTGAAGCTTTCAAAATCAGTTTAGTCTAAAACAGACATCACACATGGAACTTTAATTAAAAGGTTAACATTTTTCAAAACAGCATTGGAGAAACTGTTAAGAAAATTATTTCATGAGGAAAAATATTGAAAGATTTCAATTAAAGGTATCAAAGACTAATGAGGTAACACAGAACTACTGGAGAAAACCAGCTAAAAACATATCCATGAAAATCTACATTATCAAATGCATTATGCTGGTGTACATTAGAAATCTGACCTTGTGAAAATAAACCATATGTTCTCTTATTATGCAGATCAGTGTGCACTCTAGAGCTATGTGGCATAAAATAGCAAAGTTAGGAATTAGGTCAATTTATTTTGCATTATTATCTGATAAACTTACTGGTATTGTCAAACACTGTCTAACAAAATTATGTCAAAATGCAGCAAGAAAAACATTAAGGAGAAACGTAATATAAAATGAAAGACAGCTTTACCTTTTCCTGAAATTACTTCTTTCTCATGTCGCCATCTAAATCCAAACTGTTAAGATAAGAACCAAAAGTAAGTTGTCAATAGTCAACGTATTCAGTAACATGAAGACTAATTTCAGTTGACTGATGTCCTGCATGTGGTTCATCCTTTCAATTCTGGCTAGTAAAATTTAATTTATTTCTCTGTTAATTAAAAGTATCTCTCTGCTCACCAGAAGGATTCCAATTTACATGTGCTATTCAAATTCCAGTACTTAAGAGCAACTTTCTAAAAGGTTTCATAGTAGGCAGAAGAACAAATAGGAAATTAGGATAGACTTGACTTTACTGCACTCTTCATTGCAATTTTGTCCACACTAAAAACTGAGAAGACCAGTGGAATACTGAAAAGTCATACTAGCATGTATAGTGGATCACCTCCTGCACCCTAAAGACTAAGGCAAAAAAATCCCCAAACCCAACAACTATTTCTCTTTATACTGCCTATAAACTTCACCTGTAGATAACCCATCTACTATTTTTGTTTTCCACTAGAATCTGCTTCATCCTCTCAAAATGGCAACTAGCCTAGTGAAAAATTGAAGACAGGAGTGAGAAGAGCCTGGGAAAAGCAATTTTATTTCACTAACAAGTAGAAAGATGGGATAAAACTCAGAGGCATACAACTTCTCCAAAAAGGGCTACCTTTTATTTTAAAATTCATGAACACAGGATGACAACAAGATAAAATGGCTGCTCTGTAAGCAAAGCACAGAAGACTCTGAACTTCATGTCAAAAGATGGGAAGGGAAAAGGGGGAAGGATTACAAAAATCAGTGAGGTACAATATGGCTGCAAAGCCCATCTTTGGCACCTGAGTTCCAAAGCATCCTTTGGAATATGAACCTTCTCTTGGTGCACTCATAGACTGAACTTACACAAATGGGCATTTTGTAGGTGCAGTGGCATAAATTCTGTAATATAGTGGATTGATTTTCGAGGTTTTAAATCTAATTTTAAACATTGTACAGGAGAAGAGGTATCTACTCTTGTGTGGTCTTTAATGTTGATTTTTTTAATAAACCATAGCAATCATTTATCTGAAGGGTAACAGCATGGAGTTCTCATGCATGAAGTGGTATGTGGTTCAAAGAACATCATAAAAAAACCGGGAAACAAAACTTGTGGCTTTTAAGAACGCATTGATTTTCCCCGAGTCAATATACTACACAGAAGATGTCCAAGAAAACTAAACATTTCTACACCCACAAAGTACTTGCCTCTTAAAATCAGTTCACTGATTTTCAAATGGACATTATAACATGAACAGTGTTTTCACACCTACTGGTTTCACTGGTTAAGAACAACTGCAGGAGAAGATCAGGTTCTGTGTATGACGACAGTCTGCTAAGGCTGGATCAGGTTGTGCTTGGCCTACTCTACAAATCTGCAATGTGGTCGGTTGTACCATCATACCACTCACACTTCAGTCAAACAAAAATTAATCAGTTCTATAACCAAGAACTGTGCTGAACAGTTCAGTGAAAACAGAATGCAAAATACATTTGCGAATGTAGAAATCATGATGGAAACCAGCTGATCCTAAAAGTGATGGTAACTGGGTTTGCTCTTTTAATGCATATTTGTTATTTTACAGGGTATTCTAAATGTGAAAAGCTTGTGACGCAATTGAAAAATACTGGAAGTTTACAATTAAACATCAACAGTATTTTGGCACCAATTTTCCACGTGTGGTGCTAGATATAAAGAGTAAAAAAGCAATTCAGCCTTATCTACATGCTTGCTTTTTCATAGGCCATCTGCTACTGCAACAATCACCAAGTTATTCACACTCAGTTTTGCTACCGAAGCAGACTTTTATACAAGTTTTCCCTCACAGTCCAAACTTGACTCAGTAAGATATAAATCAGATTATATCCTTAGAGATTATTTCTGTAATGATATAAACAAAAATAACCAAAATAAAGAAGGGAGCCAGAACCACTTCTGGTACATCTAGGACAAAAGTTGTCCTCATCTGCATTCATTTTTTCCAATCAGTCTTCCACCAACTGGTGGAAAATGACAAAGTGACCAAGGCTAAGAAGACAAAATAAAATAAAAAGTAAATACCACTGAATTCCTCTAACTAAGCTAAAAATAGCAGGAACAGATTAAGCTATATAGGAAAATTAAAAATGAGGGTAGGTTCTTGAACATTCAGCCTGCAATATTAAGGAATACAAAAGCATGGTCAGCAGCCATTTATTCGGCCTCATCTTCTTTGTTAAATGAGTTCAACAAGACCCTAAATGAGCTATTTCTAAAAGGTATACCACGACCAACTAGAACAAGTCCAAAACAGATGCTTTACAAGAGCATCAAAAGGCTAACTTAGTAAGAAACAATAGTTTTTAAAATGTGAAACATTGTTTATTATCCATAAACAATAAAATTCCCAAATAAAATATGGATTGCTTGTATAACATGCATTGGCTGCAGCAACAACTAACATGTCCACAGTCACCTCTTTCAGAAAAAAAGACATGTATGAAATTAGACAACACTGTGGAAAAATACCATAGATACTTTAAATATTTTTATTTTCACAGGAAAGCCTCCACGCTGAAAAACAATGACAAAAGTGAACATATTAACATTACCAAGTGGAAGACAAGCTGGCCTAAAAATTTGAAAATTATCTGGAAATAAAACCAAAAGAATAAAATATATTCTGTTTAATGGCCAAGTGTCAGACAGATTTCATTTCTTAGCAAATGAGAGACATTTCCATCTGTTAAGCTACAAAACAAAGCACAGAGACAGCAAATAAGAACTTTTCTAGGAAAATAAGACAACAAAGAGAATGTTTCTAGTCCAAGGCATATTAAAGTAAAACTTATATGCAGAGCACTCTCCCTTACTGCATTGCAAAACTGACAATAGAACTGAACTAGCTGACAATACAGACGGTCAATTATCAGCCTCAAAGCTTGCAGACAACATGCACTGAAGGTTCAAAGACAACTCTGACCTAAAAAATTCAGATCTAGGGGAAAATCTAAGTAGTAACAGACCCATCACAAGCAAGAGCTGTCAGAGCACACTCTTCCACTGTCTGTAAGTAGCCTCACACCAGGGGGTCACCTTGACATTTCTCATTAAAGGGAGAAGGAAAATATTGTATGTCCTAACCACAAAAAGAGAAGTGGAATCATGGGTCACAGGGCTGCCACCAACGGGGGTGAGTGCAGGTGTGCAAATGAGTGTGTAAGCACAAGTGAGGACCAAGCCAGACTAGTCATCAGCTAGGTGAAGTGTCCTTGGGAGCAAGGAGGGTGAATGGGTCTCCACTGGCCAGCCCTGGGTGTGACAACACCTGTGTATCTCTAAGGATGAGAGTACAGAGGGGTCTGCTATGGGACCAGGGGAGTCCTAGCCATCTCTCTGCGTGTGTATGCGTATATACATACACATACGTGAGTGAAACTGTCTGAACCAGCAACTGGAGCGTGGCTGTGGCCTCAGGGGTTCATATGTCTTGGGGCTTCTTACTGTTTTCTTCTAAGCTCCTGTCTTTGGCAAAGTGCTCTGCTTATTTTTCAGACCTTGGGAGATTCCAACCCATGAAACTTGTGCTTATCATTATCCAATACTTAGGAAACCAGTGTTTTTTCTCAGAAGAAAAGTTATAAATGAGATCTGAGCTCTAATCTCTACACAGAGGTCTTTCAAAGAATTAGCTGGCTAGGCTTTGGTTAGCAGCAAAATAGTCACATCTCTGAAAAGACAGACGAGTATGTATGTGCAAGTCTCAATCTATGCAATACTTATATTAAAAACATCACAGAAAACTGATCTCCAACTTTACTTTGACAGCATCTAGCAGGATATAGAATCACAGAATTGCACAGGTTGGAAGAGACCTCAAAAGATCATCTGGTCCAACCTTTTGTGGAAAAGGGAGCCTAGATGAGATCATGTTGCAGCCTGTGCAATTGCGTCTTGAAAACCTCCAGTGATGGGGCCTCTACCATGTCACTGAGGAGGTTGTTCCAGTGAATGAATGTTCCCACTGTAAACAAATTCTTTCTTATATCAAGATGAAGCATCATCATTTAAACATCAACGGCTATCACATGAAAGGTTGGCCAGCTGAGAAGCTGGTTACCCATCTCTCATAGCACCAGCACTGCAAAACAAAAAGCATGAGGGGCTAAAGATATCCAACTTCCAGTTTCTGCAAATGCAGAAAAAGAATCAAAGCAGGAAAAATCTGAAAGCACAGACTACATTCCATCGATGTGAATGGGATAAGGAACCTATTTTTGACTTCCAAGAAAAAAAACTTCTTTGACATCCTTCTGTACCAAACAAGGGCACAGATAAATCAATAATTCAGAAAAATCTCATTTTTTCTGTTTTTCTAAGAAAGGACTCTTACATGGACAGAACGTTTCTGAGAACAGAAAGCATAACCTAATATAAGGGAACAAATTACATGATACAGCAGAGTTATGCTGACATTGCAATTCCAAAAATATAGGTAATGACTTATGAGCATAAATAGGAATTCATAGTGACCTCAAAGTCAGGACAGCCACATTTGAAGTCTGACAGGAAAACACTGTTCACAAAATATACACATAAAAAAAGGAAAGTAGGGCAGAACAGTTTCCCACAAAAGACTGCAAACATATGGAAACTTGGCACAGTAGCGAAAGAAGCAAAATCTGTAAGCATGCTCAAGGGAAAATCAGTTGAGGGGGTGGGGGGTGGAGGCTGAAGGATATGAAACTGCTATAGGAAAATAAAATCAAATTTACTCAAAGAAAAGGAGGGAAGACAACTTCAGCATTTTGCTTTTTGTTAATTTTAATATAATTTTTTTTTTCTGTTCCCATTTTCTTTAAAAGCTGTCATCTTTTCTGCCTAATATTAGAGTTTAAGCCAGTCCTTGCAAATAATTACCACTGAAAGTAATTTTCAATACTATAGTCTCAAAGAACTTTATCTAGACACTGTTTTCAGGGCTCAGTTGTTACTATGTGCTAAGAACACTAAGACACATCCGAGTTCAGCAACACTCCTTAAAAAAATCACAACAGAAAATTCACATATTCTTTTTGACAAAGAGGTTAGTCAGTCAAGAACTTGGAAACGACAAAGGCTGTTCCAGTTAAGAAGAAAAATTGGAAGTGGGCTGTTTCTCTTAAAAAATTCTATTTATTTACAAGGAACATACAAATCCTGTTTCCATAAACAGAAAAGAACAACTAGCAAAAGATGTCACTTTAGAACAGACATTTCCAAAATTGTTTCTGCCAGCATTCAAGTACAAAACTCTCTCTTTTTAGACTCCTTTTTTAAAAAAAAACAAAACAACAAAACCAAAATACTGTAACATTCCCAGGGTTTTTTAGACTTCATCTAGTGCTTCTCTCCAGGGAAACCTCTCCAGTCTTCTCTCCTTAACCTCTGTATTTTCTGCCTTTCTTACACACAATGTACCTCTTCACAAAACAGAAATGTTCCTATTCCCACAGAAGCACATTTCTGAGGCAGCAACAATGCTTGGATTCAAATTGCTGCTGTTTATTAAATAACTTGACAAGTTCTCACAGCTCTCTTTCTAGGGAAGGGGTACTTAACATTCTCATTCCACATGTCCACAATCATCGGGCAGTTTTTAAAAAAGGACATACTTTAAAACCAAGATGATTTACAATAATGAAACATACCTTATTCTCTTTGTATCTACTTAGATCTGCTATACAGTATTCTTTGTACAATTTATCATAATACTTCTTTGCAAGCCTCTTCTCCCTATAACAAAAGGTATTATTTTTTATTAAATATAGAACATGACATTTAGATTGTAATGACATCATACAATGACATCAGCAAGACAAAGATATGTTGCCTCATCTGAAGAACACTAGTTGCAGAACTAGAAATACAACAGAAATACACCCATGGAGCTAAGGGGTAATTTCCATAAAACCAGAAAAATACATCTAAAAATGTATCTACAGCACAAATTAAACTATCTTTTCAAATTGCCTTCCTTCAGAGTTTTCAGAACAGTCATTTGGATCTCAGAGAATGCACATGCAGTTCTTAGTTCTTTCTGTCACCAATTCATGTTGCCACATGAATTGTCGTTACATGTTGTTACAATATTTTTAAATGCATTAAATACTACAATATTACAATAATTTTAAATGCATTAAAGATCAAAGAATGATCACTAAGTATGCATAGTAATTCTTAATTAGTAGGGGACACCACAAATTTAGTACAAGTGATCTAAAAATAATACATTCTATAATAGTTCCAGATACCAATTCATGTCTGCTTCATCATCTTCATTCCACAGGAATCTATGGTTTTCTCTAATAACATCAAGATCCGTCTTATCATTTGCTCTAGAAAAGGACACATTTTTTTTTAGCACAATGTAACATTAAAATGAAAAGACAATCAAATAGTAATTTGGTAAACATCAGTTTTTCACAGTGATGATCTTCACCTCGCCACATAAATGTATTGCTATGGAATAAAACTACCAGAAAACGTTTTCCCTGGCATATCTTTTCCCAAAAGAAAAATTCACAGTGGAAAACGGCCACTGAAACTGTGGATGACTTGATCCTGTTTGAAAATACACTTTTTATTGAAGACAGTAATGTTAGAAGGCCGTTATAGATAGCTCTAAAGAAGGTTATCATTATTCTAGACAATGGATAGCAATTCTGCACATTTCAGAAGTATTTCAGATTGTTATTTTGAAGGTACTGCCAGACATTTCTCAATGTGTCCTCAATTAATGCTCACCTGTCATCTTTCTTTTTACATAACCAAACAAGAATAATTCAGTTCATGGTAAGTTCTTAAATAAAAATAATGGTGCAAAATGAAACAAAGCAATTCAGTGTTTTCATTATTTACAATTACTGTAGTTACTATTTGTGAGCAAAAGAATTAGTAATTTAATACATAGCCATATCCATCTCTCCCCCCAAAGCTGTAATATATATTTAACAGCTTTATATAACAGAGGGACTTTGAGGGAGCAAGAGGAGAGATCGCTAACGGTTCTTACGTAGAACGTCGGAAATCCTCTATTTTGCCACCATAGTATAAAATGTAGTCATTCACAAACTTTTTATGTCTTTCATACTGAATAAAGCAATTAAGGACTTTTTCAGAACTTATCTTCTTTTATTTTACCATACGTTACAACCAAAAAAAAAAACCAACAACTTTTCATATACTTAACAAAAAGATGTCTTTTTTCCTCAGAAACAGTTCAGTAATTTCCAGAAAGGAGTTAATTAGTAATTTTTACTTAATAACCTTTCATAAAAGCTACTCTCTTTCATAAAAGCAATTCAAAGCAATTTCATCTTTAAAACGTCATTCAGCTGCCAGACCTTTATAAAATTGTCTTCCTTTATCAAAGATGTTCTGTACGCATATACATAAAAACTAGTTTTATTATTTTCAGCTGCAATTTAGACAACAGTTTCTTAGTACTGCAGCTTTGATTTAAAAGAGGTTTGTATTTTTCTATCGTAAAAATAGTATGGCTACTAAAATTGAACAATTTATCACATTTTACCATCAATATACAAATAAATGTTATCTGCTTTAGCTTGGAGATGAAAATCACAGGAAAATATGTGATGCTTTTTTTAGAACACTTCAGCCTTAGAATCACATTTGTAGCATAATTTGAGCAAAAAATATGTAAATACTTATTCAAAAAATAAGCATCTTCACAAATAAAAACATTCTATATAGCTAAGTAAATATATTTTCAATTAACATGTATGGTGTTTCTGAAGCAGCAAATTAGGAAATACCTTATCTCCTGGTACACATCCTGCCAACTGCTGCATCAGTGTGAACAATTTGTATCAACCTACTATTCTGACATGCATTGGAATTTTATTGAGAAAACATTTTATTTTCAAAGGCCCTCAAAAGTTAATTTCACTTCAGTATGTGTCTTCTTTTTCTTTCCATCACAAATAGAAGGAACAGAGAAGCAAGCCCAGAAGGTTTAACTAGCACAATTTTTCATATTTAACACAGCATACTATTTTGTGCTGCCTGAGTTACTAGGCATTAAAATTGCATAACAGTAAAGATTTTATATAGGAACTACTCAAAAACATTAGCAGAAACTCATAAAAGACTCTACACAATGAGTTTTCTAGTCATTCCACAATATATGGGCTTTTCCATGGCTAATGACAGTCTACAATGTCAGTGGGATTGATTAAGGTATTCCCCCTTCACAGGCCTACAACAGTTTAGGTAGTGCATGGTCAAATTCTAAGTAACTTCTAACAAAGTTACCTTCTGTTTACTGGAGTTTCCAGATTTAAGTCTTTCCATACTGTATTAGTTTTTACTTTCCTAGTTTTTAAGTGTTGCTGCTGAACAGCAGCTCTTTAAGCAAACTAGGAACTGATGGTATTTCAGACACACTCAGTTAAAACATGTAATGACTGCACCAGGTGAAAACTAAATAAAAGGAGAAAGGTTGTAACATAAATAAGGTAGTAGTTATAAAAATAGTTACAAATTATGCATGAAATATGATCAAGATATTAAAAAACCCCTAAAATAAAACTGCAGATGATATTAAATGGACTTACATTAGAACATCTGTAGAAGATATAACTGGAGATAAGGCTGTTCTGAATAGACTTTTGAATTAATTAATGCATTCTTAAATTTCCGGTAGAAATGTATTTGACCACAGATAGTAGCAGCCTTATATAGAACTATGTTCTGTATAAACTCAACTCAAAAAGCAAAGTGTCTTTGTGCCAGTCTAAATAAAACCCATTGTAAAATAATTTTGTCCCAAACAGGACAAATGAGCATATAGGAAGAATGTGGAAATGTCTCAACTGAGTAGAGTCATTCTCAGAGACATCTCAGCAACAAAAAGAAGCCAGTATGAAGAACAACTCAGTATCTGGTGCAGCACTGTCAACTCCTGTGATCACTGAGAAATCCCAGTATTTCACCATAATGGATAACTTGTGCCACATCTTCAAACTTGAAGAAAAATTAAATAGAAGGATACAGCGTCCATCGCTATCAAGTGAAATCGTCTTTTTCTTGCTTCTTCCCTGTTAATAACAAATACATTTGAGTGAAAACTATATATACATTAAGGGAAAAATACCTCACGAAAACAAGAGATAAAAAAATACCTATCCCATTCTTCAGCTGCGAATTGTCTGTGAACCACACTGCCTTGTTTTCCTTTTTGGAATGGCTTTATCAGAAGGCCATCTTCCTTTTTACTAAAGGTAGGGGGGAAAAAGGAAGAAAAATTAAGTCAAAAACTTTTCATAAGCAAAGAATTTTCCATATGCCAAACTTTGCACTAACTTGAATAACAAAAACTGTTATATTGCTAGTTTCCACATGAGGAAAACCAAACTTCAGAAACAACACCAGCTTAAGACTTTACCTTATTTTCAGAACAAAATCAGAAAGACACTTGGTTACAGACAGCATTTAAAGAAAATTGCTTAAGCCAACAATTTGTAATGTTTATTTTTATCAATATTATCACTATAGAACCACAATTAACAAAACCCTGAAGATTCCTCAGTTTCACTGTACATTTAAAGCTCTCCATAAGTCTCTGCTACACAGCCAATTAGGAACAGGAAAGACAGTACGTTCACTGAGTAAGAGTGACTGCTAGTAACTCTGTCCTGTCCTTTCATGCTAATGCTCAACACCTCATTAAGCGGCTCTGCCTCTCATAGCACACAAGGATCACTAATTTAGAACTTAAGTACTGTTTGAACCATACTTGTCAGTGGGCAGCTAAAAATACTTCCAGAATTCAACAAAGTAATGAAAAATTAAATATAAACTGATGCACTTTAGCTAGTAAAAGGTATATTTAGTGAGTTTCATTTCTCAGCAGAGGTGAAGAAAAGATTTTTCTGTAATTATCAGCTGGCAGAAAGAATGGAAGTCAGAAACCTGCAAAAAGCAAGCCAGGGAATTTATATTTCAAGCTATGAAATACAGGACTCTAGAAACTAAGGGTAACATTTTTTCAAAAGGAACTGTAGGCACAAAACTCCCATAAGGAGACTCCATAAAACAGCAATGTGGAGAAAACTTAAGACCACTATATTCTTTCAAGTGAAAATAAATATCATCAAAGAGCAAGAAAAGGATATATACAGTGAACCCACATAACAGCCCTACTGGGAATCTGCAGCAGTGTGCCAGAACAAGGGTAATGATATTTTTGAATGGCTTCTGATGGTTAGTTAATATTCCACCTAAAAAGTGGAATGGTATTGTGTGTAATGGCCTTTTAAAGAAAATGAAAACTGAACAAAACCAGTCAGTGTTTTAATGGAGAACAGCTATATTTATAAAATAAATGGAACAGCACAATGCTTGCTATTATTCCAATGACTAAAACTTTTTCCCAGAAAGGAGTCAAAACACTACAAAACCCATTCTTTCAATTTTGCAGCAAAGGAAAATATCCAAGAGTCCTAGGAAAGTTTCCAGAAAGCCTTCTTAAATAAAGTCCAATAACAAAGCAAGAGAGAGGTAAAGGTAAGAAAAGTATATGGATAGTATAGGCAAAATGTTCAGTACCGTGCAGAAAGTGTTGAAGGACTCCAATGCCAAAGCAAAATAAACACATAAATAAATCAAAATCTTAATTATATGAGATCAGACTACAAAATTCAAGGTCACTAATTGTGGAAACCACCAAAATAGCTGGCAAAGGTGACCTCAAATAACAGATGTGTAGTTACATTTCAAGGACTGAGTAAGACACAATTCTCCAATTCCCAGGTCTCTTCACAAATTAAATAATAAACAAGTAGCCTCAGTTCTTCACTTCCTCCAAGCAGATGTTTTATATCTACAAAGCCTGCTGCCACTTGGCCTTTTCTGCCTTGCTCTCTTGGCAGTTCCACATGTCCTGATGGATCACAGTGAACTGCAGAGCCAAACCCCAGCAGTTGATAGTAATGCTCAGAAAAATGAACCAGTCTGCTCTAAGAACTGAGGGGTATATAGACACCAGATGGACATGGCAGAATGGATCATAATCAGCTGCCCCTGGGAGACTGCATGCTTTGGCAAGCTTGACATGAGGAGATGCAAGAACCAAAGAGAAGGATTTTTCAAAAACTATTTCAACACCAGACTTTACATACCACAGCATAATCTTCTATACAGAGTAATCGGCCATTTGCACAAAGTACATAATGTGAAGTGTTAATTCTGCACTATATTACCTTTTAGTCTTTTGCACAGACTTCTCTCCATTCTCCTCATCACTAAAATCAGAATCATAGCCTCCATGGCCACGTCCCTGAAAATAATAGACAACAAAGTCAATATACCTGGCAGTGTACTACGGACACAGTATAACTAGAAATCAGTACTGTCCATCATGCATAAAGAAGGAAAGACAGAGAGCAAGGGAGCAAGTGTAAATTCTCACATATCTAAACCAAACCAAATTCAACAGGAAGTGCATATTGTATATTCCAAGTAACAGAGAGCAAAGAAAGATAAAGTGATCTCTTGACAGGCTGATGATAGAACCAATTTAGATGCAGATGTCCCCATATTTAATCTTCACATAGATGCAGATAACCAAATGTACTGCTAAACATCTTTGGTCTTCACTTTCAAACAACCTCCCTTATATAAGAAAAGGTATCTTCCCCAGGAGCTATTCTTTCAGAGGGCTGGAGGACAGAAGTGATGCACACATATTATAAACAAACAGACAAGAACAGAAGTTTCTTGGGCTGTGGTATGGCATTATAGATCATTAGATATTACACTGGTAGCTGCAAAGCTGATTGAAATTATAACTAAAACACAAAATAACAATATGCCTGCAAAAACGTACCATCTAATCAGCACAACATTCCTACCATGAAATGAAATCTTTTTTTCTACACGCTTTGGGACTACAATGTCAAATGAATGCATTTAAGAAAATGAAAATATCCCAAATCTTAATGTCATTAAACAATCAAGCACTGACTGATGCTCAGACCTATCACCTCCATTGTTCAGACACAGTTATATATGCAATTCTTTCAGCAGAAGTAATCCCTTAAGTAGATCCTGTCTTCACTCCCTCACTCCTACTCTGGTACCTTTCTTTCAGTTGCTCAGTTACAGTTGTGAAACTACCCATGAACCAGAGAAAGAACTCACACAAGTTACAAAGGATCCTATGTGAAAAAGACTATTTAACCCAGATAAGCCTCCTGACAGTTCATCCAGAGCCCCTCAACCAGCTACACCAGTCAGCTGGAGGGGCAGCACAGGAAGAGAACAGCCAGAGCTGGGAACGGTGTAAATTAGCATCAACATCAAAAAAGCATTTACACAACTGTAACATTTATACAGCTGAGATGAAAACACAAAGGATAGTTATTACACATCTGTATGTGGAAAGGTTCAACACATACTTCCTAAGTATCTTTGTATTTCAACTGTGGATGAGAAAAGAAATTGGGTTAGAAAACCAGTGTATTTGATTCAGCTTTGCTAATGTCTACATTACTTAAAAATAATATTCCACTTCAGACAAAAACCTGAGAAAAACAAAATGCAAAAAAGACACATTTCTTCAGGACAATTTTGATGGGGTGCCTTCTCTTGATGCAAATGCCTCCCAGAAATGCCATGCTGGAGAGTCAACTGTATTCTCTACAGACATCAAAAACTGGTGTCTGTCGTGCAGAGTACATAAAACACCATCTTCTCACAATGATGGTGATTTTCTTAAAAAATATTTTTATTAATAATAATAAACTGTACGTTTTTTCCTTGCTTTAATACTGTAATGTTCCTCCACTCCTGAATTTTTCTGAAGAAGACACAGCTCTTGTATACGTGTGTATTTGAACAAAAACAAGTCAGAACTTTCTGACTTGGCTTTACGTTTTCTATTTCCCAGGAGACACAAAAATTATCAGATACCAAAAAAAGTGCAGCAGATATCTGCAGTGTCTCATGTTAGTGGGCCTCATGCATTGGCAAAATAGCAGCAATGGTGTGAAGTCCTCCCAGCATGATAATCCCTCTCCTCACATGATAATCCACAGGTCAAATGCAGGTCTCCTAGCTGAGGTAGTTCTAATAGCAAGTCTGTCACTACTTTTATTAATGTAGCTTACATGGTCTTTAAAAAAGGCTGAATATATTATGAGCATGCAGCAAATATATTCATACTTGGCCTCTAAATTTTAAAAATACCATGATGATCCAGGAATGTTTTAAATTGCAGAAGTAATGCCTCCCAAACAAATACTGAGAGCTTCCTTCACACTCAAACGGGGAGCAAGTCTAAGCCAAGACAATGTGCATGAAAGTCAACATGAGACAGATGAAGTATAAAAGTTGGCAAGAGAAAAGCTCGAATTAAAGGAGATTTTCCCAAAGTGATTGCCCTTGGATGATGGGCCCCAGGAAAGAAATAGACATACTTGGTAATCAGCTCCCAACTCATCCCAGGAATGACTCAAATTTAAAAAAAAAAGATGCAAGAAAAGCTGTTCCAACAGAGTCACACTGAAGGGCTCTCAGAAGTTGATGATCACCTTTTGGAAAGCTGTGGCTGTGAATATAAGGGCAGGCATGGTTACAGATTAGGTCCTGAAGAGCCTGTTCTTCCAACAGGAAACCTCTTCACAGCTTCAGCTATTCCTCTGAATCACCACAATCAAGAGTGAAAAAGAGTACAACCTACAGCTGATGACCTGACACTTCTAGGTCACTCCTTCTTTGAAGGCAAGAGCAGGACAGGCAGGTACCGTACCGAAGTTAGGTTTGACATCAGCAGCTCCAGCAGTGCTGGGTGGGTGGCACTCTTGGAGACTGGGACTGAACAATTACTGACCTGATGCCTTAGGGTGATACCAAGATGACCTTACTTTTAGGTAAAACAAAAATTAACTCCATCAAGGAATCTCATCCATGAATGAATCTTTCTGTTTTGGAGGGACAGTGTAAACAGACACCTGCTTAATGTTGTGAAATTTCAAGACCGATTTCTTGCCTTCTCCACAAGAAAAGCCAAACAACAAACCCAGATAAGCAAAACATACTTAACTATAGTAAGAGGGGGGCAGATACCAAAGCTTTGTGGCCAACCTAGTAGCTTTTCAACGAGGCATACATAGATTTGGACATGCAAAATGGTCAAGAAAATTTAAAATTACTAATTTCAATATTTGATAAACCCTTCAGTGTAATCTTTGCTTTGATGGAATTTGTTAGAAACTCAGATTACTTTTAGTAAACTAGTAAGGTAAATACCAAACAGTTTATCAAAACATGAATGTGAAAACTACATAACTTAAATGGTACAGCATGTTTTGTCTGGTGCAACAACTTTGAACTTGTTTTTCCTCAAATAACAAAACAAACCGAAACCACAAAACTAAAACAAGTACCAATATGCTCTGGGATATCTTTAAATCACTGACATTTAAGTAATTCCAATATCTTGATTCATTACTAGCAAAGCAATTGGGAGACAGAACCGAGCTCCACTAGCTTAGAGCTCCTAAAAAACGGCAACTTAAACACAGTAAATGTATGAACACTGTAGGCAGCTGATGGCAGATAGAGGAGATGCCAAGTGTTCATATCAACACAGTTCACTATGGACTCCCCAGCACTGCATTTACAGGAGGTGTTTGCATCCAGAAACGGCACTTCCTTTAACCCTCTCCACTGGGGTAAATACACACTAGCAAAATGGACACGTCATAGTTCATGTTGACTCCTGATCACAACATGCAGCAGAACAGAGAAAGAGAGTGGGGGGGAAAAAAAAAAAGCAAAACAACTACACACAAAATCGCAACTCCTGGCTCCTGACCTCAGCCCTAGTCTTCCTAGCACCCTCACAAGCATCACTCTCATCCTTCCCTTTATCTGCCCAGCACACGTGTCTGGGCTCATGTCTGCTCACAGCCCAGATGCAGCCCAAAACAGGCCCAAGTGCTCATTTTGGTACAAACAAACAACTCTGGGAATGTCTGAATGATACCAGATACCGGAGACTTAAACAGTTCAGTACAAGTAGAGAACACTTAATCATACATTAGTATGATTAATTTTGCACTTAGATTGTACACAAGGGGAAGTTTTCCTGTATTGTTTTTTTTTAGGGATAACATTGGTACTGTTTTTATGGATGACGTCTCTTCAGGATTTGAAGAAACACAGAAATGGCTAACTTCCTGTTTCCCTAATCTGAGTTTACTGGTTAAGAGAATGCTGCTGATGGTGGTCTTATTAGCTTTTATATGTATATATGTACATGTTTCAACATCCTTCCAAATGTACTTATAGACTCCCGACCGAGACTTATGAGACTTATAAAAGGCTCCAAAGTGGGGGTGGGGGAACTGATATACAGCAGGCAGTGAGTTTTCCCAATTAGCAAAACAATGGAGGAGAGGAGTTGCCATGGCCTCGTTAAACGTGATTGGTGGTGAGAAGGCCTGTAGAGATAACAGTGTTAGCTTTTATCAATCAACTGTAAAAGGCTAACAACTAGGCCTTTGAAGAAGAGCTCCAAAACACTGATAAACAGGAAAAATCCTCCCTAATAGGCACCGAGAACTGGGGAACTGACAAGAAAGAAGCATGAAGTCACTGAAAATCTGCAGTAACTGGGGGAAGGGTAAAGGTGGCAGGGGGAGATCAGGACCACCAACTCAAGGACCACCTACCCAAATTATACCACCGCCTCAAAAGATCAAGGGACAGAGCATGTGTAGTAATTTACATGGCAAGCGAAGCTGTTTTAACCAATCATATAGGTGAATAACAATGCATATGTATTAGGAAACAGAACAATTAAAAACTTTGCGTATAAATAACTGGTGGTACAGGATGAGGGTGTGCACGTTAGGAGGAGACATCCCCCATGCACCCAGTGCTGTAATAAACCATTGTCAGTTTTCTGAACTACCATTTGGTTTGGACGTTTTTCTTTGTTATGATTTTCGGTAACATGAAGGCAACGCTGGACCTAGAACCCAGCTTGAGGCACCGGCCTGGCTGGGTAAAGGGTGCCATGGGAGGGTCAGCATGCTTCACTGCAAAACACTCTTCCCACCTTGATGCTTTGAGGCTTTGCCACCTCCACTTGGGGGACAAACAAAAGAGTAGGTACAATTAGCTTCAAACCTACTCTTCCTTGTAAAACCAATTACAAAGAGTGTTTGCATATATTGTACAGTCAACTTCGCTACCAAAAAAAAAAAAGACACTCACAAGATACCGCTCCTTTATTAAAGCTCTACAGCTATGAAAGGAGAAGCAGGAGTAAGGGGTAGGTACCAGCAGACCACGACAGTGAGGATTAGACCTTTGAGGGGCTCCACGGAGAAAAAATCACACTGAAAACAGACACGACTTTCGAAGCAGTTATCGTGCCCCGAAAGCCGCCCAGCCCTGGCCGGGCCTGCAGCGCGGCCAGCGAGGCC
>VZZY01008483.1:49298-98154 GCA_013400335.1 Eurystomus gularis | reverse complement strand
CGGCTGCGGGCGGCAGGGCCCGGCAGGAAGGGTCCCTCTGGGAGGGGTTGGGGGGCGGGGGTCGCTTTGGAGGAGGCCCCTCGGGGAGGATGGGCCCTGGGAGGGTGCTCCTTGGCGGGCAGGGGCTGCCAGACGTCCCCGGGGCCGGGCTCCATGCCGTAGGTGTGTGCGCTGCTCTCACCGCGGCACAGACCTCGTTCGCAGCCGTAGCACCGCCCTGGCAGCCTCGGCAAGGTAATACGCAACATCGATTTCCACGTTTTAGCGGTTTCTCTTCTTTCCAATCGAATCGCGCAGTTAGAAGAAGGAAAGGCAATATGTGACCCAGTTTCTGTGTCACAGAACTGTGAGGACCAACGAGCACTGGGTGATGGGGTTTGGGAGCCAGTGGGGTTGAATCAAGGAAAGCAATCTTATAAACTAAGCCTGTTTTCTCATACGCTATCTGGGAAATACCCATCTTCAGCATTAAGTCGTCAGATACAGCAAGTCGCTGTCAAGGAAGTTGATCTTGTTTCCCGTCAGACGTGCAGGCACACAGTACCTGAGCCAGCATTCTGAGTGCTGAGGTCTTAAATGCTGTAATCCTTCACATCTGTGAAGGACTGTATCAGAGTTGCCAGCTGTGTTATTGATTCCTGGAGTCTTAAACCACAGATACACTTGATACAGGGAAGTTTTCAAAATTGAAATACAACTACTGTTACTGTAATCTATAAGGCGTAGAATATAAATTGTAGCTAGTTGATATTATGCGGTAAGGCAGTCATACACCATAGCTGACAATCTACCTCCTTACCTTGGCTCCTGAATCTCAGTTTTAAAAGCAAAAGTATTTTTTCTCTGGACCTAGTATTCGTGTCACCTGTTATGTTATTAGCACTCTGAAGGGGCGTAAAGGTGATGCTAAAGTGTCCTATGGAAAGAAACTGAGTGGCAATATGCTTATTTGAGTGTCTGCAGTATTCTGCTGAAGTCCTGAATGTGGCCTGTTTCCTTTAAAGGGTAGAGACTCTTGCAAAAATGGAATTGTCCTAATTAATAATTTAAATACCTCAAAATAAATAATGTATACCCACAATGCTGTAATAGCTGGCATCTTTTTGTTTTCCTTTCTTACGGAAATGACAGACTGCTTTAGTGTGAAAGAATCCTGACATGATTCTGGAAACTGGGCCAACATATCATTGATTATGCACTTTGAAGAAAAGTGGAAAAGGTATAGCGAAGATTTAAATTTTTTTAATTTCTTGGCATGGTGCTGTGGCCACAAATGCCTGCATATAGAAAAAATAAAGTTTCTGGGACAGAGGAAAATTCTGCAGTGAGTCACAACTATAGCAACTGTTGTAGATGCTGAAGTTATTTTATAAACAGCTTTTCTGAGTGTAGCAGCTAGGTAATTTCATATTACTATGTTATGCTTTTCTGTTGTCTATGTTACTTTCAAACATCACCTGACTGCTCTTTATACGGGAGTGACAGTAAGCTACAGCTGGGGAAGTGGACAGAAATAGCCTCCTAAATAAATTGGAAGTTGGAACTGGACCTGTCCTTAGTCCTTTGCATATAGATTATATCTTGATCCTATCAGAGTATCTCCATAGTTTAAACCTAACATCAATATGCTTTGATACCCAAAAGGGCACTTCACTTATGCAGGTCCCACAGACTGAAAGGACTGAAAGATGCAGGAAAAAGAAGAGGTAGGCATAACTCCTTGCAGGGCGGGAGTTTTGCATTAGAGGTAAATCAATCTATGGGTTAGCTGCTGCTGAAGAGAGCATTCTTCTTCTTGAACTGGCACTAGTACTCATCTGACCACTTCTACTGAACTGCAGTATTTAATTTTCTGCCTGTAGCTCCTCTCTCTATCCTGCCGTGGTATCTGATGAATAACAGTGCTGGTGCCAAAAAGAAGTTAAGGGTGGAGACATGGGGCAGGAGGGATGGGGGAGGTGAGAAACAAGGGTGACCCTTTCAGCAGCAGTTCTTTATTAGATCAGCACAGAAGTAATGTGAAACTATACCCTTAAATTACAGTAGCCCTGAACTTCATGGCCCACAAAAGGGACATCATCACTGTAGCTGTTCCTTTGCTTCTGCCCTAAATCTAGGAATGGGCTAAGTAAGAGATCTAGTGTATCCAGAAAGCTTAAGTAAAAGCTTAATATTTTAAAACCTTCAAGAAGCACGTTTTCTGTCCCAAGTTTAAAAATCATTGACATATTCTTTACTCAACTTTAATCACTCATTTTTCTGATGACCCAACGTAACAAATCCATGGAAAATTTTGGGAAGAAGAAATGGAAATTTCTTCCACTAAAATTCTCCCCAGGGATGTTCTTAATAATACAAGGTAATGCTTATGATTCTGAAATAATCCCAAGAGTTCATCATCTTCTCTGTGTTAACATTTATACCGTCTTTCTTCCAGTCACCTATGTAATCTCAGATCATATTATGTAGACCATGGAGTTAGCCTCAGTATGCAAAAAACACTAGATAAAAATCATTTGATTGAATTTGCCACTTCTTAGTCACCTAAATTCATTAAATGGGTGGTAGAACTGTTGCTGACATCAAGATGTTTATAAATGCATATTGACTCATGTCATTTGTACCTCAGAGTAAAAGGTGCATTTTGACATCTGGGATGTGTTCAGGACAGACTTCTGACCTTCTTACCATTTAGGGGCAGAATTATGCTTACTTAAGTAACCCATTCATTTATTTAATTCCCCCATATTTTTGTGAGGGGTACTTTTATCAGTGTGTATATACCAAAATAGATGCAGAATTCAAAGAATCATGCCTGACATACTTATTGAGCTGCTCCTAGGAGATTTCACAGCATAAATAGTTCAATCTATTAACGTATTAGGTATATAGAGTTTTTTTGATAGCATCTAAGATAAATATCCCTTATTGCTACTTGAGATAATTTGTTTAGGCCCAGCGCTAGTTGGTACACAAAGCAAGAACTGATGAGCATTTGAATAACAAGTATTTAAATACTGGAAGACTTCTATGCCTAGTCTTCCCTTTTTGAAGCAAGAGAAGTTAAAGTACTTGAACCTTTCCATATAGGTTACATTTTTGAGAACTCTTATAAATGTTTTATTGCTTTTCAAACTCAGATTTCTCTCTGTATGTCTAAGAAACACTAAGCATAGCTGTTTAGTCCTTGTCAGTGTTTGGTTAGAAAGAAATACCTCAGCCTTCCTGCAGGAGATTTTTGCCTCCTAAGATCTTGTAAAGTTACTTAAGAGCCTCTGACTTGTTTGGTCAAAATTAGTTCAGTTAGCCAATTTAAAAACTGGTCCAATTTTTAATGGAGCAAATCAGACAGTTTTGCCAGCAGGCTGGGAGATGCAGCTACCACCAGTATAGAGAGCGAGGGCAAGGCAGTCACTGATAACCATGTCCGTTATAAGAGCTGTTTGCAGAGGACATGTATGATTACATTTGAGTTTGATTATGAGAAAGTAATGTGGAAGCATCAAGAATGTTAGTAAAATTGAGATTTATCCTGTCTACCTTTTCCTTTTTCTCCCAGAAGCCAGTTATTTTGTTGAAAAATGAGGAAATGAGACTTTCTCACATTATTTGATGTTGGCATCTTCCTATCTTCTACACGTCTGTGAAGTTGCCAAATCATTTATTACTGTGTCCTCATAGTACGAACAGTCTCATGGCATCTGTCATGTTCCTGTTTTTCATCCCTCTATCTGAAGCCGCCTAGTAATTTGCAGAAAAGCAAATATAACTAAAGATGGACATTCACATATGCCAGTAACATCACATTCAGTAAGTGTAGTTTTTCTCGATGTACCTTTGTACAACTTCAGGGATGCACTATGCCTCCCAGCAAGCCCTGAGCAAGGTATATACTTCAGTCAGGCAGCCTACTCCCAAGCTCAAGACTGACAGTCGGGGAAAACAAGTGGGGTTGCGCTGAGGGGAAATGGCTCCTGCTCACCAGTTCCCATCACTGGGACAGGTCACCCCAGACTAGTCATTAAAGACTACTGTCATTCTGCAATCATCTAGAGGTTGTGTCAAGAGAGCAGGCTGTTGAAGTGCCTGTTGATTTTGTCAAATTCAGTAACTGGGTATGTTCCACATTTTTTGTCATAAAGGATTTAAAATGTGGAGGTTAGCCACTAGATGTCAATGTTGTTGTGCTAAAAGGCAAATGCAGTATTATTTGTTCGGCAGATAAAAGTAATTTATTCAATAAAAGGACTTCTGGATTTAAAATTTTTTTCCAATGTAGTGTCAGTTACAAAAGAAATCATAGATAAGGTTGTGCTATGCCCGTTATTTCGAGAGCAACTATGCTGTTGTATGCTATTTTGAAGATGCAGTTACTGTTTTGGTGTGTAATCATTGTTAGAAAAGCGCCTTTGAAAAAATAGCATCTGATTGTTTGTCATTTTCCTCCTTTGTTCCTAAATCCCAGACCTTTGTATAAGTAACTACAATCATTGTATTGCATTGTATTTGTTATTAAGATAAAATAGAGATAATAATGTGATATCCAATCCTATTATAAGCGTATAGAATTTCCCAAATTCCAATTACCAGTGGAAATTTTCCTCTTAATTACTCCTTTTTAACATTTTGGAGCTCAATGTCAGATACATCATGTGGAGACAGAATTTCTAGAGTACTAGAAATACTAGGGCTTCCAATATGATAAACAATTTGGAAAATTGGTTCTTTTGAAAATCTGGCCCCAGATTTTTTTTACCAGTTTGGTAAATAGAATACCAGTTTAGGCCACAATGTTAGAAAATACATCCAAAACTGATTTACTCTGTTAGCTCCACCTCCTGTGACACGGATAAGGCCTCTCAACTTTAATCCCAATTCACAAAATTGTTTTTTTGTTACTGTTAGCAGAGGAGCAGCCTTAATCTTCATTATCATAGGCTGAAGTACTTTAACTCATGCTCAACACTTTGTTTGATGGTACCATCACTTACACTCTTAACATGCTAATGAATCACAGATAATGAAGAACGATAACTGTTTTAATTTCTAACGTATATTTCAGTTTTCTTGACTATGACTACAGAGTTATATAAGAATCTTATAATAATGTCTTGAAAACCAGATTGTTTCATTCATTCATTCTGTTGCAATTAAGGGAACACATATGTCCTGGTTCGGTCAGGACGGGGTTAATTTGGTGCAGCCAGGCTATTCTATACCATGCTGACATCATGCCCTGGGGCCAGTTCTGGGTTCAGGGGTTTGGTTTGGGCGTGTATGATCACTCTGCTCCCCCCCTTTGTCCCCGGTATTGCTTATTTCTGTGTATTGCTTCTTTCTTACGTGTTTCTGTATTAAACTTTCCTTATCTCAACTCAAAAAGGCATTTTAAAACTTTTTTTTCTTTTTCTGTCTGCGGCCCGCAGCAGGGGGGCAGTGGCAGCGGCCATGAGGCTCGTCTGCCTGCAGAGACCCGCCACGGCTTTACTAAACCACCACAACATAGCAACCACCTTGATCTGTTTCTGTGAACTTAAAAAAATATCCTTAAAATAAACTAGGCTACAAGCCCTTGTTAAGATGTGTATTGTAAATAATGCCAGCATGACCCTGTAAAGACTTAACTGATTCAGTTAGGAAATAATAAAGCAGACTTTCGTAAAAAAATAATTCTTGGAAGCAAACTCTGATGTTGCCTCTAATGTTTGTTGGTGGTTTTGTTTTTGTTTTTGTTTTTTCAAAAAGTAAAGAATTTTACCTAATAAATCCCCTAGAGACAGATTATGTAGACTCCTATCTGATGTCCTTTAATTGTCACTGCTAGTGCCACATTTGTTGTGTGGCAGGTAATTTTGGTCTCTAGAGCTTACAGTCTAGCAGCTCTGCTGAGAACAAAGCTCATTAAAGGCTTACACATGCATGTAGGCATGCATAAACAAGTATAGTGGCTTCAGCCTATGAAGAATTTAATTAGAAAGTAATTATCAGTATGCACAAAATACTACTTATTTTTCTCAAGCGGCATTGAAATAAGTGGAATACAGAAACTAACTCCTGCAATGTGTTCCACTATTCATCTGAGGAGATTTTAGAAGTGCATTAGGCTTAAATCCCCCAAAGTATGAACCTTTTCCTAAAAGAGCGAAGAATGCTTAATCCTACTTTTATGTCTAGGTCTGCTGTGATGGAAGGTGACTAATGGCATTCAAATACTTAAATCCAAGAAAAAGGGAAATAGTTTTTTTCCAGGTTGATATCAGAGTTATAAGATGAAAAGAATGAATTATTATATAACGTGAAAAAAATGAAAATAATAAGGAAAATATAGTAAAGTGGTTTTAAAAACCAACCAACCAACCAACTGACAAACAAGCAATGTACTTGTTTTCCTTAAATTGTATCATTGCCCACTGGCTTTATTTTGTGAAAATAAAAAGAACATGTGAGCAAAATTACAGTGTATTGCAGTTTTAAACCATAGTGGGAAAAATATTTATGCATTTGTTCCCTGCATTTTTGTACATAGTATCTGCCATGTATGCTATCATCACTTATGATGAGAATTGAGGAAAGGTACAAATCATTCACAGTGAGTGATGAATCACTATTTTCTTGGTTATAGCAGCAGTTAAGCACTCTTTGTGTACCTTGCATTCTAGAAAACCTGGAAAAGGAAAGTGCTGCAGAGTGAGAGTCCAAGACATAATGTAATAGAGAAATAAGGTCTTATTCCTATATACAAGTTCCAGAAAACACCTGCTTTTTCAGGATGTGTTGCATCTTAACCAAAAGTTGAGCTCTTAATTCAAGAATCAAGAAGGTCATTTCTGCAAACTGCACTGTGCAACTGGTCAGGCATTTTCATCATAGTGTTTTCCACTGGTTGTCCTAAAGCTACGAAAATACTTCATAGCAGAGATTATCTGCAATATACAGTGATCTGGTCAAGTGTTTGGAATCTCACAGATAGATTTAAAAAAATAAGGTGTAAGAGCATAATAAGGCGTAATGATGACAGAATCAACCCTCATTTTACCTTATGATTTCAGTGGGATTACTTACATAATAAAGTAGTACAGTAACTGCATGTAGAGGCTGATAGTATCTGGGCCAAGATGATCAACAGCTGATCATTCAGTAGAAACTAAAGGATACAGTGATATAAAGAGGCTGCTCTGAGAAGTGAATTAGGATGAATCAGTAGAAATTCCTATTTCACTTTTCTTTATGAACATGCTTATAGAGTACTACTCTGAGACCTTATTTAATTAATAATACCATTAGCCATTCTGCTAGAACTGACCTTTCATGAGAAAAACTATACTGGTGATTGCCAGATTTTAGAAATAGTAGGGGTTATATTTCAAATTAAATACAATTTTGTGTTATTTAATCACCAGTATCATTCAGATGTAAAGTACTGAAACACTTTCTATTTAAAGTATTTCCAGGATACTATTAATTCCATGGTACCTAAGTGGAACAGGAAGGATAACTACCCCAAATGGGAACAATTAGTATAACTTCATTTCAAATATCAAGTTATGTTACTTATAGCCAGCAACACTACGCTATGCAATACCCACAACTCTAGAAGTAAAAATGCAGACTCAAAAAACTGCTGAGGAAAGTAGCTATAGCGAGTGAAAAAAATAAATTCCAGCTTGTACCTTGGGGGAGATTCTGCTACGTGCTGAAACCACATTCAATTTGCAAGCAATACATTAAAATGTTAACAGTTACATATCTAAATGAGTGCCTTTCTCAAATGGAAGTAAAATATAACCACACAAAAGGTGAGGGTCAGGACACAAAGTGAGATTTGAGTGTAAAACCATTTCCTTTAGCATATCAGGGGATCTTCTCTCAAGTTTGCATTACACTGTGTTCAAATATACAGTTCTTAAAAGATGGAATCTCTTATTTAAAGTTATATTGGGATCCATTTTAATAATCTTGTTTAAGTCAATCCATGCCACTCTTCCCCTATATAACTAAGTTTTATTTGAACCTTAACTTTAACAGAGTCAGTATTTGACAGGTTTCTATAATCTAAGTCTGTTAATGAAAGGAAAATATTCTTCTGACTACCTCAGTTACCTTATATATGGTCATAATCCATCCACAAATTTTAAGAACTAGGAAAATTCTTATTTGGAGGTGAAATATTAAATTCAGTTCCTAATACGGGACTCCTGAAACATAATCTTTCTCATTCTGTCAACTTTCTCAACATTCTGTCAAACTTTTCTTTGTAATTTTCTAAAATCACCTAAATTTTTAGGACATTAACATGGCTGAGTAAGTTTAAGGTATTCTGTATATAGAAATTAACATGTTCTATTACATGTTTGGGACCTAATGTATTCCACAGTATAGTGGAATAAAACTCCTATGTTTCTATATAGGAGTTACTTCAATGACCAGTACTTTGCCATCCATTCTTTCTTGCACCTTGCTCTTTAACTCATGTATCTTGCCTTCAAATTCAAGATCAGATTGTTAGTATTTGGAAGTATTTTACTAAATTGTGAAAGAAGTCTTTATCAGACACTTGCTTATATTTCCATCAATCTGATCTTCATCATGTTGAAAGGATGCAACCAGTGACGTTCTCCTAATGCAGACCAGTGATTTCTAAAAGTTGGAAAGTATTTTAAAATGCTTTTAATTGCAGATTATAGGGATAACTATGTTTTAGAGACAGCCCTCAAAATTTCTACGTGTTCAAGCTTGACAAAGTAAAATCTTTCCTATGATTCCAAGTTTTTTGTCAGACAAATTTTGAAAACATGTTTCAAAACCTTAACAATCAAATGACACTTATCTATAGCACACTTCACTGTTTTATGCAGTATATGAGTTAGGAAGTTATGTATAAGCAGTTTTTCACCTACACTATCCATTAAATTGTAGGCAGGAAGGTAACTTCCAAAATTAACATTAGCATTGTCAGAGGACTCACAACCAGAAGTTCAAAACAACAGTATGTAGTACAATTTTTTAATGTTGTTTCATTGCTGTCTGAAAGTAATCAAATAGATGATAAACTGTCATCCTTTCAATTCTGTAGTAAGAACAACTAGCGAAGCATTTTGATATTTTCTTACTTGGAGATGCCAATGCCTGCAGAAAAATATGCCCATACAACAGAATATTAAATTGTTTTCTCAGTTAAAAAGAAGCTAATGTGCTATTAATATATGAAGATGCTATTGTACTGTGATCTAACACTACAGTATGAAAAACAAAGCCTTATACTTATGGTGACATCCATTATTTGTATGGATTTGTAGTTCAGTGCAACCTTAGAACAATACAAATATCCCAACCTTGGAGCCTGAGAGTCTTTATGGAAGGGCACCACAGCCCAGGTCACGGATAACAATACAGTTGCTCATCAGCCACATCCGTGCAGATTCTCCATGTCTTCGGCAAAGAGGAATTTAGCTGTCTTCCTAACATCACCCATTCTGAATCTATAGCAACCCTTGTCTAATATGCGAAGCTATTTTTAGCATCAGGGCAGCCTTGAAAACAGCAGGTAAAGCATGAAAAGAATGAATAAGTGGTTGTGGTGCTCGCCTGTGAATAGAAGCTATACATAGCTCTTGAGAGTGAGAGAGATCCTACTGTATATAATGTGTATATGAAGGGAGATCTGCCTCCCTGAGGCAGAGGCAGAGGTGTCAGAAACAGCGTAGAGCATTATTACTACTTCTAACTTGAGCAGTTATCTAAAAAGTAATTATTTCCAATTGTTCTGTTTAGGAAAATAGTTAATGGAATCAGGTATCTTTGATTCAGTCTTTATTTGAAAAGAATGTATAACATTCATTTCCCTGAGAGAAAAGCAAATTGAACAGCAGGAGACTATTTGCATCTCCAAGCTCTTTTCAGCCAGTACTTGCCCCAAGAAGTTGCCTAGGCATGTTTCTTAGGTCCCCATTTCCCATGCCTGGGGTCCAAAATCTGGGTTTCTGTGATGCCACTACTACTGCCTGAGTTCTCACTCCTAAGCCTTTTTTTTGGTCCTTTTTTTCTCTTATTCATCCATTTTGCTTCAAAAAATGCTTATGAAAAAAGCCACATGTGCCTTTGTTTAATCAGTAGTGTCTGCCATTTATATAGCTGGGGAGCTATATTGCTTCATGAAGGAGCTTATTACTTCTTACTGATGTATTATATTGAGGCTGGGAATTAGGCCCTCCAGTTTTAATGACTTTTTGCCTAAATCACAAGGGCAGCAACAGTGGAAACTTGCGGATGCCTAAAAGTGATTGGTGTCTAAAAGAAAGTCAGTGGTATGAAATGTGGATTGTTATATAGTGTGTTATATAGGAAGCACTGTAAGCTCAAAATGTGAATGTTGTCATACTTAAGGTAGGGAAAATCCTTTTGCTTCTGAGCAGTCAGAACTAAAACATGTATCTCTCTATTGCTATGAAAATCACATTTAAACTACAGCCACTTCTTAGATAATGATCTTGTGTTGGTTTTGCTGTCCCACTGCAGAAGGAGAGAGGCAGCAGCCAAAAGAGCAAATCCTTTCTTAAAGCTGTACTGAGTAAAGAGCATGTTGGCATATGAGCAGATGTGAAGCATTTCTTCTGCCCTCTGAAGTCTCCTCTGCAGGGTGATGTGGTATGTAAGGAAAAGGGACCGGGGAGTTCAGCTTGGTGAGGTATCTTATATGATGGAGAATCTGTGCTGGCCTTGTGCAGTGGCAGCATGCACACTGTAGGGTGGGGTAGGATGTCAGACAGATCTACTATTTGCCTGAGGTAAAAGAGATTAACTCTTACCTAAATAAGGTATTTTTCCAAATCACTTGAATTGTTAAGAACAATAAAAACATCCGTAAAATACACTTGTGGAACTTTCACCAATGACCCCTTAGAACGTTTCAGTGTTGATCCAAATTTCTGCTTGCGTTGTAAAGCACTTTAATTAGCAATGATGAAACAATAATATGTGTTTGATGAGGCACGTCCTTCTCATTGTGCAATTCATTATGTCAGTGGCACTCCAGTGAGGCTTTTATTTGAACTATTTCAGTGACATCAGTCACGGGAAGATTTCTTTCATTGTGAATTATTCAGGATGTAGAAACCTTCTGGTTTTAAGGAGTAAAGATTCTCTCCTCAAAAGCCTGTTATGTCTGCCATGTAACAAATAAATTTCCTATGTGTATTTAAATAAATAACATTTAGTTACTTTTTTTCTGTCCGCAAAATGACAAGGAGAATTAAATACAAGTTTATAAAGATTAGAATGATTCTGCAGGGAGCCAATGCCATGAAAAAAGTACAGAAGGGCAGTGTAAGATAACACAGGTCATGGAAAGGATTTTATAACATGCCGTCTGTTTTTAATTAGCATCTTGGCAAACTGGAAGAGCTCAAACATTTTTCCATGAAGAAATGTATTATAGACTTTTCTAGCTGCCAGTTAAATGGCATTTAGCTACAGTGACAGTGGTATGTTGTTTTGGATGTGTAGAAAGCACTTGCTCATGCTAGAAAATCTGGGACATTTTGTTTTGGATACAGGGTTTTTACTGGACTGGATTTTCTACGCCTCTGTATTTTTACTGTAGGTATGAAGGATACCTCCTATAACCACTACTAAATTAATAAATAATGCAAGGGGCTGGCAGAGTGGAGATCATAATTATCAAGTGTCAGTTTGTATATATCTGTTGAGGGTCTGTCTTCCAGTTAGATGGTAACTTTAAAACAATGCTGGGTAAATACTAGGGAATGTTTTGAGGTTCATATTTTGTTCCATTTGGTCCAGACTGAGGTATTTTCTCATCAGTTCTGTCCTATGGTTCATTTAAATATTTGTGAGCATTTGTAATAGGAAACTGCCCCTCAAACGTCTGGCTTTTTACACATTTTCTCTCAACAGCAAAACCAATACTCCCTGCCTGCTCGTGTCCTCAGCTGCATTTTCTGGCTCTAACAATTCTTGCTTTGTTTTGGAAGGATTTGGGCTTGTTTAGGGTTTAATTTATTTTTTTCTTTTACCATATAATTTATTTAATCCAGTTTAGAGAATAGCATTAGAGCCAGAAACACCAGTAGCAAGCTGTGGAGGAGGGCAGAACCAAGAGCCTGTGGAAGGGTAGAGAAGAAAGAAACCATCCCACTAAGGAAAATGTTGCATAGAACTGTGTTCTCAATGCCACCACATCAGTTTCTTCAGAAGTCATGAGACTATTTCCATTTATAAATTAAGCATAGCTTCTTTCAGTAGTATCATGCTTTTAATGTCTGATCAGCCTATGTAGGGAAAAAAACAGGCAAAAAAAGGTTCCTATAGGGGGCACTTTAATGTTACAGTAGGATGCATGCTAGGTGATGAGTGTGATGTCAGTTCCACTGAAGTGGATGGGCATGTTGTCTGGCTGAAGTGTCCCCATTTCCAACCTTGGGCATGTGAGATGTTGATCCTCCCACAGTATAAATTAACTACTGGCAAGATTGGAAGATTGAGAAAGTGCCGATTTCTGCAGGAAGTGAAGACTTGGTGTTCTTTTTTATTGTTTCCCTTCTTAATACTTCCCTCTAGGTGCTGGATGCTGGTTTCAGTTCCTGCTGTGAACCATGAAGTAGCACAGCTTCACACATATTCAAATTGGGCTCTCCTTTGCTCTTGAGCTTGTATGCTTGCTCTTTACATTCCTTGCTCTCCCCACCAGCTCTAAATATCCATAGCCAGCATTTTCAAGGCAAAACACAGACAATAGACACAAAGCAGGAACTATTTGTTTAGGTCTGGAGAAAAGTGGCTAGTGTTCAGGAGAGCAGTTAACTTGGTGCTACTGGATTGTGTGCTGCAAAGCATAGTGCTTTGTAACAGAGTTCATGAGCCTTTTAAAAACCTGAGAAAGCAACTGGTTCCATTCTCATGCTGGAAAACAAAATGCAGGAGCTAGGGAATAGCTGAGGAATCCCACCTCTGGGATTTATACAGGCATCTCATTTGGAGGAGTAGGAATAGATGACCCCAGAGGAAACTAGGGGTCAATACATAACAAGATCAATAGGATTTGTGGGGTCTCTCTCATAGCGAAGGGCCAACCCAGTAGTTGAGGAGTTGAGTAGTTGAGTAGGAGTTGAGTAGTTGAGTAGTTGACATCCATGTCTGACCTGAGGAACAGTTAATGGATTTTTTACATAAGGCAAAGCTATTGAGCTGTGGCACTTGCTTGCCTGCCTTGGAAGACAGACCAGCAGGAACAGGCATCCCACAAAACGCGTAAACACACTTAACATTTGCAGTATCAGGTCTTCAAAGATGATGGATTAGGTCCTTAAAATTTTGTGATACTGGTTTAAAAGTCATGTGATATCAAAACATAGTACATTTTGGATACTTCATATCTTGCTTCTTAGACTTTATCCCTCTTGGTTACCCAGCAGGTTTGATGAGGTGTCCTCCTTAGGTCCCTCTCAGCCTGAGACAGCCTTTAAAAAAATCACGAGGGGTAGACATCCTATAGCTTTCAAGTGTCTTCTGAGGTAATTTCTAAGGTTTTCTACTATTGACAATAAAGCATCAAGGATCATAAAGGTGTTGGAAGTCGTTGGTTGTGACAAAATAACACATAGATTAATTTTGCCTAGCTTCTCTTCGGATGAAATACATTGCACATTTGTTTTTTTAAAGAACAACAGTTCAGAAAACAGTACATCTCTCCTGCCATACTTTTTGTCATTGCTCAAATTCTGATGTACCTAAGCCAGCAAGCAGTCCTAGAGCCACCTGCATGCTCACCAGAATATGCTCAGTGAAGCAGGTGTTCTGCATCACCATGCAATTTTGGCTGTGAGAGTTAAGACCTGACTCTCTTCAGAGGTGATCACTTCTAACTCCACTGTGAACTGTGAACTGGCTACTTTATGCAAGGACAAGGAGACCACCCTCTGAGCTTTTCTTTCCTCTCAAGTTGGCAGCAATTAAGTAGCCATTTCCTGAGCTTTTTGACACAGGGTCTGGCCTGGATGTTCTGCTTTTAATGAAATTCTTGTGGTGTAATTAAGAAGGATATCCGTAATACAGACCTGTATAGACAGGACAGGGCGAAGTCAGAACTTTCCAAATAAAAAGTTCTGGGCAGCTCTGTGATCATTCCCAAGCTAGTCTGTGCTAGGAACTGTTGTAAAGGCATCTCGAGTTTTATTATGCCTAACCTGCAGAAGGCCTCTTCCTGGCAATGGCGCTTGGTGCCAGATCCACCAGGAAGCGTAGTCTTTTCAGAACTGTTTAGAATTTACAAGACTTAGCTTTGTTTATTGAAAGTACAGCCTTGGTCTCAGCTGCTTTAAATTTGCCATTTGCTGCAGAAATTGTTAAAAGGGTGGCACTGAGAGTGCAGAAACTGAAGCTCATGAGATGTTTGTAGGAGCCTTTGATCTCAGAATCCTTCTGCTCCAAACACAATGGTAATGTAGCAATGACAGTTTTGTTCTTTATGAGACTCATTAATATTGGGGTGTGACTTGGACTACTGTGCATCTGTGGGGTGTAACATTATGGGCTTAACACCAAGCACGGTGGAGTTCACTGAAGTCTGGCCATCGCTATCAGTGGATTTTGGATTAGGCCATGTATGTGCAGGCAACACATCCTTGGCGTGAAAAAGGCAACATGATTTTCTAAAAGCGGGATGAAATAAAGGAAAACAGTATTTGTATCTGCAAGGGGAAATGGAGTGAGCATGAAACCACAGGAAGCTTATTAAAATTTTGTCATATATTGGTAATGAAAACATACTGGGCTAATGCAAATATGCAAATGCAGTCAGTGGAGCAGAGTTCATCCCTCAAAAAAGCATGAAATATTTTTTTTTAATTTTTGGCTCTATGTTCTGACCATTTGTGTTTGCTTTCCTCAGATATTTCAGCAAACATGTTTACTCATAGAATTATTCACATTTCAATCAGATATTCGAGAATACTTGCTAAAATGTATTTTTAGTAAATACTACTAATAATACGTGCGCATGTTTGCTCTAGAAACCAAGCCACACGCGTTGTGCAAAGTCTGACCCAAGAAGGCAAGTAACGGTAGGTGGTGAACACCTCTCACGGCAGCTAGCAAAAGTCTTCTGAATGCTGGCAGCCGTAGGCCTGTGCCAAGCTCCTGATTAGCTGGTTGATCATCATAAAAAATTACTGTTACCGAGCAATTTGGATACACTGGAAGAAATACGTCGTCTGATTCTTACCGTACGGAGTGGGAAGTAAGCTGCCACCGAGGCTGACTGCGCTCTGGTCAGAACCAGAGCGGGGAAATACCGCGGCAGGGAGCCGGACGCGCAGGAGGCACCGGGAGCTGCCGCGCCNTGGGCGGCAGCGGCCGTCCCTGCCGGGCGGGAACATGTCTGCCGGCGAGCACCCCCGGCGCACGGCGAGGCCGGGGTTCTCGGCTGAAGCGATGGGAAGCGGAGCGAGCAACGCAAGCCGCAGCTCCCTCGTCCTCCCTGCGGGAACCTTGCTGAAGGGAAAATAAATGACTTTGAATGCCATGGTGCCTAACCAGTACCTGAAACACCGGTGAAAACAAGCTGGCCGGGACCTGGAGGGTGGGATCCCGGGGGGGATGTGGGCACAGCGGGCCAGGGCCTGCGCTGGTGGCCAGAAAACAAACAGTCGTGGCATCGGGAAGGGGTGAGCCAAGTGTGGCAATGGCTGGGGAGCAGTGATGCCGCTGAAAATCCGTGAACCAATTTGTTTTTAAACTACTACGTGGCAAGAAATCAGGTGCTGAGCTTGGCACAAAAGGACCCTGGAAAATGTGATTTATGCCTCTCTTTTGACAGAGCTGTTCTAAATATTTATAATGTTTGCAATTTTGGAAAAAGCAGTTGTTTTGGCATAGAAAACTAACTCCAGGCGGTTCTCTGGACAGATGAAACCAGAGTCAGGTTACTGCTCTGCTGCAGAATGTGCTTTTGTTACTGAAATAACGCTGCGCTGCAAAGTTTTCAGGAGGTTCACAATGTGGCTGGACTGTTAACTAAAAAGAAATGCCTAAGTAATAGATGGTGGATTTCAGTGAATGAGCTGAAGGAAATGAAACAGAAGGTTTCACCATCAATGGCAAAATATTGCCATGGCAATGGGTACCTTTGCCAGGAATAAACAAACAAACAACAACAGGCCTCTTCTCTTTCAGAAAAAAGTTAGAGAATTTTCTGTTCTCACCTTGCCAAAGTCTGTGCCTTTGGACATCTTGGGAGAGGAGAAGATGGTGTACCCTACTTAGGCAAGTCGCACAAATCTAGCTCCCTTCTCAGTCGTACAATTAGATAATTTCCAGAGCGAGAAGTAACTCTATACCCAGGGGAAGGCAGCAACATTTGCTTTATGGTGATTTCAGTGCTTTGGTTACTGTAATTCTGTACCATTTCCTTACAGAAGGTGCAAGGGCTCAGAAATAACGCAGCTCTGTGTCACTCCTAGTTGAAGTCAATCCTGCTTCAGGAGAGACTGCTGACAGGGAAGATTTTCTTAAGAGCAAAAACATGGGCTCTCACCTAAATTAATAAAGAGCTTTAAAAAAACACACCACAGAGAGGGAGCTGAGAAAGCGTGAGCTGCCCTTTTTGGCAGGCACAGGTTGCCTGGCAGGGAGCATGCCAACACACAGGCTCCAGAGTCCTCTCCCAGCAGGGCCTTTGGAGGTGGCGCCTCACCCTCTGAAAGCTTTCTGGATGTTGCTGGCCATCCCCAGTCCCCCAGAGAATGCAGTCCCACCATCTTGTGTGAGCTCTGTGGTTCTTCCTCTCAACACAGGGAGACAGACCTCAGCCACTGCCCAGACAAGGATTCAGGAATATTGGAGTCCTGCCTACTATCCATACATTGAGTTTCTTACAGTTTGTTATTCCCCTTTGACATCTTTCACCCATAGCATATGAAATTCCTGCTGGGCATCCATATCTGGGTATGCGTTAGGGCCTTGCCAGCATTGTTCCTGAGGAAGACAGACATGGCCCAGTGAGATTTCATGGCCTGTAGAGCAGGAGCAATGGGCCAGAGCCATGTGGCCATGTGGAATCAAAGGAGTAACCCGAAGTCAAGAGAGATCTCATCAGATGTTTCCCAGTGATGAGACAGCACCTACATGAAGGAGCCAACAGTGAGCATAACTGTATTAAACTTCTGTACTATCATGTTGACCCTAGTAGGCTTTGTGATCTGTGTAACATAAGCAGTGCTGCCAGTCTGACGGGGAAGTTTGCAAAACTCTTCTAATAGCAATCCTGTATTGGAAAAAATAAAATCATCCCATATGGCTTTTCAGCTATTTGGCATTCAGTAGTTATGTCTTACCACTCCTTATATAATAACACTTAGGTGCTGCTTAAGTTCCCTATAAAATATTTAATGTAGTTTACTGTAAAGTCTTCAGGCTGCGGACTGTATCTTACAGAGCATTCACACTACACCTAGCACTAATTTCAATTGCAGCCTCCAGGCAGTATTGTAAAGATTCATTATTACCATCAGGATCTATCTCTATGCTGTCACTTTTCAGAGAAGGTCCATTCTTAACTACAGGTTTAACATAGCTGGTGTTTAAATAACAATCTTCTTTTTTCCATCTAAAATGATCAAACCAGTCTCCAAACAAATACATTTTTAAACTTGAACTTTTAAGTAATGTTGTCCATTTTGAACGGTGATGGATCCACTTTATTTAACCAGCTCAGAAAACATGTAACAAATAATTAAAAAAAGGCTGTTGGGGTCTATTTTATTTTGCATGAGAAAATATTTTGTTTAGGAATGACAGTTGTAGGCATTCTCTCATACATTGTAATATTTTCCATGTGTGGCAGCTTGTTTTGCAGTCATACAAATATGTGCAATAAGGGCTAAGGATAAAAATTAATCTAACAGCTTTTGCAGCAATGCTTTTGATGGTTTCACTCGATTTCATTTTCCTGTGGATACTGCCGTTAGTTCTGCTGCTTTCAATATGTGAAGCATAATTCTGAAAGGTTCACGAGGTTGTAGGAATCCAGTAAGAGATGACTGATTTCTCCCCCCACACACATACACTCCACCCCACACCCACTCACCCACCCACCAGCAAAACATAATGCTGTACTATTTTTGGTAACAGGGAAAGGGCCTCCCTGTGAAAACAGAAAGCAGTGTATTTCTCAGTTACATCACTTTGCAATCTAATGCTGTGTTGTGCTCAGTGTTTTTGTGGTGATGCAAGTCTTTTTTCTTCTTCTTCTTCTTTTTTTTTTTTTTTTTCCCTTCAGCCGGTTGGATTTTCCCCATCTTACAGCACCTCGCAAGTCTCTTCTCTGAGCAGTACGTTGCCTGAGTGAGTGGAAACATACAGATCAGCTGCAGGTTTCTGTCTACAAAAACAGAGTGAAAGAGAAAGAAAAGGGTTGGGAAAGCAGAGACAAATATTGACCTGGACTTATAGAAAGACATCCAATGGCTGAATAAAGAACCCCCGTTCATGTTTTGGGATATTCTTTCAACTGGCTGGAACAAGAGCGGATCAAAAGAATGGGAAATGCCAGCAGACCCTTTAGAAGAATTGCTTATTTCTTATGCCTTTTATCTGTGCTTTTGCTGACTGAAGGGAAGAAACCAGTGAAGCCAAAATGTCCTGCCTGGTGTACTTGTACCAAAGATAATGCTTTATGTGAAAATGCCAGATCTATTCCTCGCAGCGTTCCGCCTGATGTTATCTCACTGTAAGGGCTGTAAGCATTTGGTTATTTAATTTATGATTTAAAATGAACTAGGATGTGTGGTGTTTTCAGTGCATACGGAAGGATGCTTGCTGCAGGGAGTACCTCCAGCATTCAGAACTGTCAGCTAATGTGTTAAAATTGTGCTGCATCCTTGAATCTTGATTTTTACATCTCTTTCATCTGTCTGTCTGTTTGTGTGCACACATCCCATTTTATACCTTCTTCTATACTACATGAAACCTGTAACATTCTCTTTTTTTGTCTTTTTTTTTTTTTTACTTATATAAATAAATTTCTCTGTGATGACCAGATCAGTATTATTACCATGGATATATAAGACTACATTAATATAAGGTTGTTTTTTTCTTCTTTCCAGATCCTTTGTGAGATCTGCTTTTACTAAAATCCCAGAAGGGAGTTTTTTGCTCACACCATCTCTGCAGCTTCTGTGAGAAATATTTATATGATACATTTTTTGTTATGAAATTTATATGTATCCATAAATATTTTAGAAAGGGTCTCAGTATTAATTTTATAAGAAACAGCAGGAAGAGATTCATAGATGACTAAAATGTGAGACTTCTTAGCAATGTGAAAGATAGTGCATGTTTAATTTTTTCAAAGTGTATCTACTTAGTGTTTTGCAAAGCTATCTGTTGTCAGTGCTACTTTGAATGATTACATGCTGAAGCTCTTGGTGACAGAACGTATGCCATCTTCATTACAGTTTAATTAACATTACAGTGGGGACTTGAGCATTGCAACAACTATTCATGTTTCTTTTCTGCAGTCCTGGGGCCCGATCCCAATATAAAGCTGCCCATTTGCAACTCTCATCGACTGTGAGCTCAGAACCACTCAGATCAGGCCCTTCACTGCAGTGGGACAGGTCCTGAAGTCCTTTTCCATGTAAAATTGCCATTGACTTCTGTGGAAGTTTAGTCACTTCAGTGGGAGTTTTGCCTTCATAGCCCCTGGGTTTGACCCTATTGGTTATTTCATGTTCTTTGGAAAAAAAAAACCACAAAAGTAATGAAGATTTTCTTTCAATTAAAAAATGTAAGCAGTTATTTCAAAATGAAATACTTGAATGAGGAAGAGAATAATTTAGGATGTTTAAATATCAGATGCATTTCTGTATAAGATTTTTACAAGCTTACAGGCTTTCCTAGAAATGTGGGCATACGATTATATAATTGCGAGCTATACGGAGGTAGAGGGGGTGTAACCTGAACTGTTTATAGTGGATGTGCTGCCAGCCTGACACACACCCGGATTTATCTCAGAAATCCGGCAAGACAGACTCCCTGATGTGATCCAAATCAAAATCGGATGTCTGTCCCAGACTGACAGCCCATGCACTCTAGATGTGGTCAGAGGTGTAATGTTGATGTATTGGAACCCTTCGGCTGTTAGATTAAACTGCTGGTACACTGATAGCTGAAGCTCTGACCCTAGCTGTACTCTGCTACCTCAAGTGGAGCTGATAAGGAGGTGCAGACATACTGTACAATTTTGGATACCGGGTAAATAGGTAAATGCAGTTACTATGGAAACCTAAATGCTTTTCCATGTTGCTTTATTCCTGACAAGCTTTCCCAGGTGGTCACAGATCACAAAAGGGACACATTTCACATAATTCCTGCAATGGGCCTTTCCAACGAAAGAAAAAAAGAAATAGCAGCCCTGGTGGAGCTTGTATCTGAAGAGAGTGAGTAGGACATCTCTCTTGGCTACGATATGCCACCTACACTTAGCGATCTCACTGCCAGGGGAGGCAGAACTGGGTAGGGTGGAGTAGGACAGACACAGTCTTTTTATTTTGAGATATTACAGTGCCTGGCACAGTGGGGTCTGTGTCTCTGGCAATGGCTTTTGGCATTTTAGTAATGGTAATAACTTGCATGATCTGCTGTATACTTCACTGAAACACACATTCTAAGCTGCTCTAATCAATGCTGCAACAAAAGCTACAACCCCAGAAAAGCAGGTTTTGTTCCATTATGGGCTTTGATCTGTTAAAATGGTGCAAAACCCCCACAGATTACTTACTTCTGCTATCTAGCATTTCTAAAAATACTGCCGAATACTTTTCTAGATATATTTCTAACATGGTAGCTGAGCTGCTTGCCATCTTTGGAAAGTCAAGCTGCTGATCTAGGGCAAATGACTCCATAAACACAGACCATAGCTGCAGGATCGTATCTGTGTGACCAATACTCCAGTTTGCATGTGGGAAGGAAAGATTTCTACCTTTGATAGAAGATAGTAAGGGAAATAATAATGTGGAAAACTCAGGTTAATTAAAAATTACAGTAAGTTTTAGCTTTGCATGATTATAGCTGTATCAATAGGTTTCATTTAGCCAACAGCAAGATTTAGGAGCTTGTATGTGTTTCTATATAATAGTATCCAGCATTACGTTCTTAAAGTCCAAATATAACTTGATGTCTGCAGTATGCCAGCCACACATTTCTGAGCGTGGAATATATCTGCCACTATTATTATTTTCTACTGTTTTTACTGTAGTAGCAGCAATGGTCTCTGGAAAATACATGGTCTTGTGCTAAACACTACTCATAAGTCCCAGGCCAGGAAAGCTTTTCTTCTTGAGTAGGATTGATGGTATGCTCTGTGCTCTTCATGTGACAACAAAAATATGAAGGACCTACACAGCTACAGCGAAGTGCCATCAGGAGTGTTCCTTAAATGTAGAGAAAATCTCCCTGCTCTCATCTCCAGTACTCGCAACTGTATATCAGCAACATGCTGAGGGTGGCCTTTATAGACTGATGACATGAAAGTCCATAGAAAGAAGAGAGGTAATCACAGCACCAGGGTCCATACCTGCTAGCAGGGTACAATTCCTGCTAGGCCATATAGTCTCCAGCTACAGTGCAGTATCTTCAGCCTCTGTCCCCAGAAGTAGTTAGCTGGTGGGTCACAGATTAAGCAAATCCAGTGTTTGAGGTCAGAGAGTGGGAGAAAAGCCACGTTGTGCATCAAATATATGTGATACAGCCATTGGGGAGAGGTACGAGATGGGAGGCAAATGAGCTCACCAAGTGCAAGACTTATGCTATAAGCCTGGCAATCTCTAAAGTAGCTATACTATTTAAAGAGATACCACCCTGTTTAAATTACAAGGAGGGTAGAGTACAGAAAAGGAAAAATTATCCAGTGACATCACATCAGAAAAGTAAAATTAGTCGCAGGCAGCAGATTTACTAACTTGGTCTTCCGGTTCAGAGATTTTACAAAAATTACTTATTTTCTCTCAGAAAGAGAAGTATTTATTGTTTCTAACAAAAAGGAAGAATTTTCTGCTTATATTTCTCATACACATAAAGGAACCTATTTAAAGTGGGAAAAGCATAGTCTGTAATAGCCAAGTAAGAAAATAAATCTACTGCAATTTATTCTTAATGCAAACTTCAGAATGAGATATTAACTCATTAAGTATATTAATTCATACTTGGAAATTTTGCATTCCTGAACACCTAAGGATGTCATAGTGTAAATCTATTTATCCATCAGGTCCAACTGAATAAAATATAAATGAGCATCTAGTATTCCACTGGGGTGAAGTAAAGTTCATCATACTTGACAATGCCTTAGCATATTAAGGGTGTGGAAGTCCAGAGCTGAATTAAAATGGACAAATGCAGACATGGCCGATAAGCATAAATAAAGCTGGAAAAATCAATGCTAGTCCACTTTTAATGCTTACAAAATTACATAAAATTAAATGTGTTGCTGATGTTTTTACTGCTAGATGGATGAAAAATACATGCACACACTAAGACCTATCTCCAGCAGGTATAACGTGGTCTTAAAAATAGTTCTGATTTGAACACTGACTAAATTAAGAGATTTTCCATTTTTTTCTCAGTAACTTCTCAGTACCCTCAGGTCAAATATGCTCACAAGTTTAAGTTAAGGGATTTTCCTGCCTGCCAATGGTGCAAATTCAACCTGATGTCTGGCTGTCTGGCTAGCCAACTGGATACTTTCCCTATGATGTCATCAAAAGTAACTGTTCTTCAAGACAATTTAGACCCCTGTAGTACTCAAACATTTCACTGTCGTCCAAGTATGTCTCCAGTGGCACTTGTACAATTCCATTGTTTTACTGGCATGATAAACCCACGTTTACATCCCACAGAAGTCAATGGAATTTTATCAGATGGCCCCAGAAGTCAAAGCAGTGAGTTGTTGGGTCTTTCCCTTTCCACCATTATATGACCCTTACAATCCTGTAGTGCTTGCACAAACAAAACCATGAAACCAGGCAGTGTGAATTTGGCCTACCACAGCTTGCTGAACTGTTTTCTAAAGATGCTAATAACGTAATGGTCTTTTGTTTTGCATCTCTTTACGCAGATTGTTTACATCCAACACTTTTGATGTTATTAGCGATGATGCTTTCATGGGCCTTCCTCATCTAGAATACTTGTGAGTGGACAAAAAAGTATATTTCCTGGCATTATTGGATAGAGTGGGTGGGCTTCCAAGTTCCAGGCATTGCTTTGACCAGAATGACTTTACAATCCATTACAGGTTCATAGAGAACAACAGCATTAAGTCAATTTCAAGAAATACTTTCAGAGGACTGAAATCTTTAATTCACCTGTAAGTAAAATGGTTGAATATATTACTTGGTATATTTAATATAGTAACTGAACCACTGTGTTGTTGAATTTTGCATTTTGATATATAGCTGTTGACATTTGTTTAAGTGGTATTAACAGTAATTTAATCAGAATGTTAATCTTTGTGTTTCCACCAAAGACTTCCAAACTGTGGTAGGTGTAGAAGGCCAGGACCCAAACAGCTTCTAAGCAGGATGTGTTTGGCAGTAGCTCCCTGATTTTCTCTGCTCAGAGCACTGGGGATTTCCAGCTGAGCATGTAGGAGCAGGGAGAGAGCAGACAGGTCCGGAAGCTTGGCATTGACAAGCCCCAGTTTGTGACTTGGAGAGGAAGAAGGTGGGAGCTGTGGTGAGCACTGAGGTGCCACAGTGGTGAGAGGCTGAGGGGTGGACACACGCCTCTTCCCAGGTACCCCAGTCTGGTGTGGATCCAGGAGAATGTTACAGCCATGCCTGGAACAGGCCATCACTGTCAGTGCTTGTGTCCACTTCAGCCACTAACCATATCCAGCAGCATTTGATCAAATCAAATTTGAAAATTCCCACCCAAAACAATTTTAAATAGAAGAGTTGCAACAAGATGTATGGATCTACTTCTTGCACTTAACTGTAGGGCATAGCAGCCTTTAGACTCCAGCAGTATTGGCTTCCAAGCCCTGCACTGCACCCTGTCCTCTCCTGCACATGAGCAGGAGCCTTCCTTGGTTGAGACCTGTCACACACTGATATCTGTGCCTGCTTTACATTCCTCGTGTTGCTGCGCAGCCCTTCAGCTGTCCTGGAAACGCGGCCAACCCTTGCCCTCTGCCATGCTGCAGCCCCCATGCTGCATTACCCAAGAGGGGAAATTAGTCAAAGATGCTCTGGGTCTAATGCGGCTGTTAGGAGCAACACTGCCCATGCTCACCCCAGTGCAGGCATTTCTCATGCTGTGCTCAGCAGGTGAAACGCACACTGGCAACAAATACCTGTAACATTCCACTGCAAAGACAAGAGTAGCATCCTCGTGCTCTGAGCTAGCAAGACTGTTTTTAGACAGGCTTTTGTCTCTTATCTTACATCAGGTTTATCATTTAGAAATAATTCTATTTTAGCAACTAACAAAATTTATTGAAAATACAGTATGTACTGTAAGAAAACATAAAAAAAATACAAAAATGCTGTAAGAAAAAGAGGCTAAACATCTTGGGGTGTGCCTGACATGGGTTTATACTCAGCCCTGAGCATTTGCATTCTGAAGCATATATCTTGGGGTGTGTGTCATAGGCAGGGGAGTGGATTCTGACCTTTTGGCCTTAACACAATAACTTCCAAGGGGGTTTTGAAACAGGGTCATTTAAATTTTTCTTTCATATATTTTGGCAGAGAAGAGAAAGCAAAGGTTCCCTTTTAAATAGTTAATGCATAAATATAATAGTTGAATTGCAATTCACCACATCCTTCACCACACAGTAAATGTACCAGAAACCACTTTACTCTTCCCTTTTTGGTCAGAACAGACAAGACTCACAGCTGGCTGAAACCAAGTCTACTGTGACTACTCGTGTCAAGGAAAGAGAGTGGAGAGGGAAAAAGGTATATAAACAAGCTATGCACATCCCATAAAAATCCATACGAGGGGTATAGGCATTATTATAGTATTGTTAAAAAAGGCAGATAATTGGATAAGGCTGGCAACTGGGGCCCTATCGTCAATATATTTATGCACATGAATAGCTTTATATTCACAAATGAGTCCAGTACATTATTTATTGTATTCATTTACTTATTTAGTAGCTGTTGCTGCCAGTGAGCAAATTGCTTTTCTAACACAGAGGAAGGCACAGTTTCTTCTCCACAGAGTATACAGTCCAAGAGTAACATCTTGTCTTGCCTGTGACATTGGTTTCTGGGGATGCTTCAGCAGTTTTGTAAGAGAAAACATATGCAAAAGATTGAACCACATTTGAGGAGCCACTGTAGCTTCCATGTGCTTGCATGCACATTTTTGGGACATAGATTTTTGTATCATGCTGCTATTGCTCATGGAGCAGTATTCATGAAGACAATGAGAAATCTGCAGAAAATAACTACAAAGGCAGGTTCATGAACCACAGAATGTGACTAGTTTAATCTGTTTGCAGAACCACTCCCTGCTCTTCGGGGAAAATTGCACATACACATTAAGACCAATAATTTGGCATCCTGAGGCATTTCTCATTCAAGAAACAGGAGAGTACTTGTGTACATAAAATATTTTAAAAATAATTATAGTAAATAAGCATCAAATGAGTTCCATGAAGTTAGAGGGGAAGATGAACTTTGTCCTATTTATTCTGTTCACTTCCTTTTCACAATATAACTTGTGCAGTGAAGGAAGCTATCCAAACGTTTGTATTTTTATACTGCAGTAAACTTTGATAATTATAGTGAGTCCTTACTGTAAAAAACAGAGCCATCTAGTATTTATTTTTATGCAACACAATTTATTTTCTGCTCAAAGTAGATTCAAGAACAGAAAAATTAAAGAAAATAGCATTTTAAAAAATGAATTTACTAATTTAATGTCCAAATCTTACAGTTAGGATTGGACAATAATTTCTATGCACAATAGATAATTTTGTTTGCATTTCTTTCAGAAGTGTGCCTGTGAGTTTAGCTGCATGTTTGATTCAACCTTTACCCCCTTGTTATAAACCAAATACCATGTACCGCACTTCTAGTCAATCAGTGTTTTCTAAGTATGCTTTTTAACAGTAGAATATAAAATCCATATTTTTAATCCAAAAATTGGCAAATGTGTAAACCTTGTGTAAATTTTTCTGTTAGTCATGTTCCCATGGCAGTGGTGAACCACTGCTACTTCCAAGTGCATCAAATCTTTCAGTTTGCTATATAATAATATATAAAGAATATATAGGGCATTAAGCCTGCCTCAGTTTGCAAGTCTACTTAGTTTTTTCCATATGAAGTACCTGGCTTTTAAAGACTTGCTCTGGAGCATAAAATTTAGCATAAGTGAAGCACATGATACATGCACCAAACAGTGTTACAATCAGATGTACTTTGAAAGTGGTGAGTCAGACTGGACTAATGGCATTACCCCATATTTACTACTGATAAGGCAAACGTAATTTTAAATGAGGCAGCAGACCTAGTACGTCTGGGCCTGTTCTTGAATTTAAGTATATGCTTAAGTGGCTTTGCTTGGCTAGAGAATTTGTAGTTAATAAATAACTTCTATGTTTACAAGCAAAAACAGAAGAGGTTCTAAGTATTATTAACTACAGATTCTAACTGGGATCTTAAACTAGGATGATTTCTTTCCATTTTCCTTTCTTCTCATAAGTAATAAATAATTTTGATGATCAAGAGAGGCATAAGATATACCCTACAACATTATTCTTTTCCTGTCGTGCCCTCAGTGACATCTCGGAGAAGCCAGACCTTTGGTGGACTCACGCAGGCGTGTCTGACTGGAAAGTAATATATTGCTTGTCCAAAGCCTACTCACATTTCCTTGTCATTTTTATTAGCTAGAATACTCACTGAATTTAAACAAGTTTTCCCAACCTTAAAAATTGGGAATTGATGGCAGTTTTCTGCTGGTCTCATACACATGTACTCACACACAGAGGCACATTCCAGGAAAGAAATTTGTCCTGATCAGCAATTTCTTGTCTATTACTGCGTATTTCCAAAAACTTTGAACTAAACCTAAGTCCAATGGAATGAAATCTAGTATTAAGATTTTCCTTCCAGAAGAGATACAAGAAAGTGGGAAAATTGCAGTAATATGAACATCATGTATTGGTATCTCATAAGGAAAACATCAGTAGATCCAACCGTGACTAATTGTTTTAAAATAATGGTGTTGGCAAAACACCAGAGGCAATTGCACTTTTTACCCTGCTAAGTGAAGTGTTTTAAATGCTGCAAGGCTGCTGAAGAGTTAGAAAGCAGAAGGAGGCATGGCATTTTAGTGGAATAAAAAGTCAAAAAGTGAAAGCTATTCTTAAAAGCAATCTTTTAGAACTAAGTGGTGGAGAATACCAGGGTTCTTTACCTTAAGAAAAAGACCCCACACAGTATTATACCTTGCAAAAATGTGTCCTTTCTTGAACTGGCACTGATACTGAAGTGTTTTCTTTTACAGGAGTCTTGCAAATAATAATCTCCAATCGCTTCCAAAAGACATATTCAAAGGCTTGGATTCTTTAACAAATGTGTAAGAAAGCAATTAATTAATTATTAGTTATACTAAAAATATAGAGAGATTATTTTAGAGGACATTCTGAGTAACCATTCAAACTGATAGCCAGTAATGGGATCTTATTACTGGGTAGAGACTACCTAATATGAGTAGGCTTGGGTTTTGTTTACTGTTGTTGATAACTTGCTTTAGTTTTGAATATTCCACCAGTTATGAAGATAAGTTATATTGTCAGTAGTTATGTAAGAGAGCTGCATGTTCATTAAGGCTTAGTGAATAAGAAAGAAGTATCCTTAGGGATGCATGAGAGAGCATGGCATGAGGGGAGTGTGAAAGATACTTACTGGAGTATTATTTCTATGTGCAAGTAATTTCTGGGAAGGCTATCTTTTATCACAAAAGCATATGTCTTAGTAAGTACCATATCCCATACTAAATCTAATTGCAACTGAAACAAAACATGACCTGTAAATATCAGTAAAAATACAAAATCTAGATAAACAGAAAAATCCTATAGTTGCTTCACTGAAATATGTGCCCAACACACCAAATTCTGGTTCACCTGATTGCAGATAATGAGCATAGAACATAGAATCATAGAATGTTTCAGGCTGTAAGGGACCTCTAGAGGTCATCTAGTCCAACCTCCCTACACAAGCAGGGACATCTACCTAGGTCAGGTTGCTCAGAGCCTCAGCGAGCCTGACCTTGAATGACTCCAGGGATGGGGCCTCCACCACCTCTCTGGGCAGCCCATTCCAGTGCTCTGTGACCCTCATGCTAAAGAACTTTTTTCTAATATCCAACCTAAATCTAGCTTTTCCTAGCTTAAAACCATTACTCCTTGTCCTATCACTACAAACCCTTGTGAATAGACCTTCCCCTGCCTTCCTGTAGGCCCCCTTCAGGTACTGGAAGGTCAGTATAAGGTCCCCCCGGAGCCTTCTCTTCTCCAGGCTGAACAGCCCCAACTCTCTCAGCCTGTCTTCATATGAGAGATGCTCCATTCCCCTGATCATTTTGGTGGCTCTCCTCTGGACACGCTCCAATATGTCCACATCTTTCCTGTGCTGGGGGCTCCAGAACTGGACGTAATACTCCAGGTGAGGTCTCACCAGGGCATCCTTTGCCTGCTCTCTATTTCAACAAGGTAGGCTGAATTCATAGTGTAGAGCTGCAGTAACAGAGGTGGAGATGGTCAGTGTATCTGGTAGCATTACTTGGCATGACTGATCGTGGCCAGGTGGCTACACAGTCTGGTCCTGGCACTTGCCTATTCCTGTACATATGATCTGAAATCTGACAGAAGACAGCTGTAAAAGATTTGAACAGAACTTCTTTGCTCATGTCTCCTAAAACCCTAAATGAGTATATCTAAAGGAGGAAGCAAATACTGACTGTCTGACCATCCGGTGACATTAATTCCAGGTTTGTTATCTAGAATGCTCTTATTGAGAAAAGGTAGTCCAAAAGAAACAAACCTCCAACATATGGGGCCAACAGTTTCGTAGGCTTTTGTGCACCTGTAAACCTGGGGAAAAAAAAATTCCTACTGATCATCAAGTTAAGTTCTCTTTGATTACCTTAATATTATTAAATCTGTGTGGGTTCTGGTATATAGACTTCACTATGGCTCAGGACAAAATTAGCCAGGAAGGCCTCAGTTGAGAATAAGCAAGAGGGCACATATTTAACAAGAACCCAGTTTCTTACTGTACTGCAAGGAGGAATGCATCAGCTGACTACTTATTTCAATGCATGATTTCTTTGTTGTAGAGATCTTAGAGGCAATGCATTTAACTGTGACTGCAAACTCAAGTGGTTAGTGGAATGGCTGGGCAGCACCAATGCAACTGTAGAAGACATTTACTGTGAAAGCCCACCAGAATATAAGAAGCGCAAAATCAATAGCCTCTCTCCGAAAGAATTTGATTGCATCATTACAGGTAATGTGCTTAAAATTATTTAATCTTGTTAAATTAAAGTCAAAGCTATATATCTTTTTTATTCTAGGGACCATTTTTGCAGGAAGTCTGCATACTGAATGTAACTTCCACTAAAATCAATATGAATTCTGTGCAGGTGTGAGCATGACACACAAATCACTTGGGAGTGGGGTCTCACACTGCAGCTTCTACTCAGACTTTGATGTGCTATATAAGGATTTTGAGAACTAGGACATAAATCAGCACCTCTTTTAATTGAGGAAGATTGACAAACAACTTGAAATACTCCTTTATCAACAGGAAAATTTGACTAGTGATGAAATATTGTAATTTTTAATAAGTTGGTATCTGTTAAGCAGATTTTTTTCAGTACAGTATGGAAAGTATCTCTGTAATTATCATATGTTGTGTGCACTTTTGCAGAATTTGAAGTTTATCAGTCCCTGCCATACCAATCTCTGTCAGTAGATACTTTCTCATACATGAATGATGAACATGTGGTTATTGCTCAGCCTTTTACTGGAAAATGCATCTTCCTTGAATGGGACCATGTAGAAGTGATGTTCAGGAATTATGACAACATTACAGGTATGAACACTGCTCAACAAATAACGTTACAACAGCTGATCCAAAAAGTGGTACTAACCCTGTCTTTTACTTTTCTTTCTATAGGTACTTCAACTGTTGTGTGTAAACCTATAGTTATTGAGAGTCAGCTGTATGTCATTGTCGCACAGCTGTTTGGAGGCTCCCACATATATAAAAGAGATATTTTTGCTAATAAGTTTATAAAAATTCAAGATATTGAAATCCTTAAAATCCGAAAACCCAATGACATTGAAACTTTCAGGATTGCTGAAGACTGGTATTTTGTTGTGGCAGACAGTTCAAAAGCTGGTTTCACCACGGTTTACAAATGGAACGGGAATGGATTTTATTCCCATCAGTCCCTGCATGCCTGGTACAGAGATACTGATGTGGAGTATCTTGAAATAGCTGGCAAACCACATTTAATTCTGTCAAGTAGTTCCCAAAGACCTGTAATATATCAATGGAACAAAGGAACAAACGAATTTGTTAAGCGTTTTGATATCCAAGATATGGAAGATGCGTATGCAGTGAAACATTTCAAAGTGAAAGAGGATGTATACATTTGCTTAACAAGATTTATTGGGGACTCTAAAGTAATGAAATGGGGTGGTTCAGCATTTCTGGATTTACAAAGGATGCCATCCCGAGGGTCAATGGTATTCCAACCGCTTCAGATAAGTAATTATCAATATGCCATTCTTGGAAGTGATTATTCTTTCACTCAAGTCTATTATTGGGATGCTGAAAAGGCAAAATTTGTGAAGTTTCAAGAATTAAACGTACAGGCACCAAGATCTTTCATACATGTCTCCATCGATAAACGAGATTTTCTCTTTGCTTCAAGTTTTAAGGGAACTACATTGATTTATAAACATGTCATAGTTGACTTAAGCGCATGACACTCATAATTCTGAGATTACATCAGACTTTCTACCATAAGTGGACAAAATGAACTAAATGCATGATGACTCTCTTATCTTACTTCCAAATGAATGCCTTTAAAAGTTGAGATTGCTAGAACAAAGTATTACTAGTGTCTTCATCTTTAATTGTCAAGTCTAGTGGTGTTGGAAGTTGCATTTTTTAACAAAACAAAATGAAATTAACTGTTCTTTGCATCCACAATATGTAAATATGTGTGCAACTGCATCTGTTGCTATAAAGAATATTAAGATGTACTTTTCCATTTATTTATTCACCTGTTTGAAACAACTGCCAAATAAAATGTTTACATTTTGTGTCTTTCACATTCCAAATATTATTTGCAGGTGATACTTTTTATTTGTGTATATATTATACACATATAAAATAAGCCCAAGAAGGCATATTGCCCATGCAGTGTTGAACTGCATGGAAGATACACAATATCAAAGATCAGGTGGGTTTTACCTATAACAAGAAGTTCTTGATAAAATTACAGCATTGAACCCCAATCCTGTAGATTATCACCTGGACATATCATTGCATTTATGTAAAGCTTCGCTGGTTTAAACAGGCCTCCATTCAGAAAAATAGCATTCAGTTATATAGATCTGGTTGTAGGATGGAGCTTTGTACCGGGTACAGCTGGAAGTACCTGAATGTTTAAAAATTTACAAAGAAATCAACAGAATAAAAGACAATGTAAAGGTCTATCTTTCTCCACTTCATGCTGAAGCAGCACAAAACAAATCTCTGATATAATACTGGGTCAGTTACTGTGCTGAAAGCTAGAAGCACAGCTTATTTTTCAGCTAGCATCAGTTGTATATCTGAACAGTCACACATCACTTGCATGAATTCTGTGTGTCCTTTTCAAATCTTTCCACTGTAACTGCACTTATTTAATCTTCAATGAATTTATTCATGATTATGAATGAAGCTGCTGAATGTGAAGTCAGTTTTTTCTACCATCTTGCAATGAAGTTTAGTAGCAGATACTTCTGAAATTCAGGGAACTTTGAATGTTGTAGGACAAATTCAGTTGGTGTAATATATGCAACTCCAGGAAAGCTACCCATATCTGTTAAATTATGCCAAGTCTGAATTTGGCATGAAGATCTCTTAAAACTCAAAACAGTTTTTCTTTACAAATATCTAGTGCATCACTTGTGAGAAACCTTCTGCTGCTGAAGATCATTTGGTGCAGCTCAGGAAGAGAGTTTAAGTTGATTTTAGACACCTTTGCACTTCACTTGAAGTTATCCAGTGCCATCTTGAAAATATACACATTAATACTGTGTATGTTTATACACATTTGTAACATTTCTAACATTCATAGATGTTGATCAGCAAGTAAGACTTACCATACCATGCATCTCAGCTATTCACACAGGCTGATTCTGCCAGCTGGCTGCTCCCTGCACTCACAGAGAACTCCCAAAATGGCAGAAAATGGCAGAGCCTTACAGTGCTACTGAGAGCACCTGCAGCAGAAAAATAATCATTAAGAAAGAAAACATGCAATATATATTTTAAGAAGCCAGTCCTAAACAGTATGCTTCTGTAATAAAGAAGAGAGGGTTTTTTTATAGCAAATGTTATTTGAAAAGAAAATAGAAATTTAAAAAGTCCCATGTGAACAATACTACTCTAATAAGTTAATTTTTCCGATGCCTCTTTACCCATAGCTGCCTATGCACTGGTCAGTATTTGGCTTAATAACTACCTATTCCATAAGTATTTAGTGTGACTGGAAAGATTTTAAAACACGTTTCACAGTGGAAACCTCAAAATTTTTTCCTAATAAATACGTTTCCAAAAATCATCTTGATAAATCATCACTTGCTTGACAGGTTTCCTTTATGTATTTCAGTCTTTATATAAGCATGATTTCATACCCCGGAAGAACCCAAATAATCTCTTTTATTATTTCTCAATGTTGGTTGTACATTTATGATTGCCACCTCAGTTTGTCCATCTCTTCTTCAATCCACCTTGCATGGCAAAGGAATGAAATGAAAAGTCAAGAACCAATCTCCAATCTACTAGCAAATCATGAAGTGTTTTCTACTTCATTTTGTCTTTTGTTTTGGTCTTTTACTTAAGGTCCTATTGAATTATGTGCACTGATTTTTGATCTGATTTCTCCCATTACACTTGCCTACGTGCACCCTCTATCAAATTATATAGATAATGGCTATGTACCCTTCTCATTATGGGTGTATTATGGACATCTGGCTGAGTTTAAGTGGAGTTGGATAACCTTGCTAATTTGCTACCAACATTTATTTACAAACATTATACGCCAATATATTGCCTCACAATTGTACTTTGAGGAGGTTATGTTTTGTGGAATTATATGAGCGAGCCAGCTACGTGCCCTATGCTATAGTAGTGCTATGATAGTTTTCCTAAATTAATTTATTCTGAACTATTGTGATGGACTTACAGGAATTCACTGTTACTTCTGGGTTTAAAGGAAGAGTTTAAAAGCCTGGAAGCATGTGAGTCACTAGAACTTTACATTCAAAATAGTTGTAAAAGTAGCCACAGTACAGTGGAGGGTGGTAAGGGATTAATCTACTGGGTTAATCTGCTGAAGTGCGCAACTGTGTTATCAATTTGGTTGTTCCTTCAGGAAATTTTACCTACAGTCAAGCACTAATGATTTGGGAGTTCTTAATGCTTATGTCATTTTTGGAAGCTCAACTAACCACTATAAAATGCTGAATCTAAATCTGTTCTCTTTTGAAAATCCCTTCCTCTAGTCAATTTATGTCAGGTGGAGATTCACAGGGGCTACAGCCAGTTTCTTATTGTGCAAGTATAGCATTTCATTGCACCACATAAGGAACTGGGGTATTTTTAGAACAGAATTCATAATCCTTAACGTAGAATGGCGTAAAGGCTCATTAGGTGGCTCCCTATGCTGTTTTCTTCTAATGTCAGAGACTGGGCATTTTAAAAGCTTCTCTGAGCATAAGGCCATATTCTGTCCTGTTTCTCTGCTCAGTATTCCTCCTGGTATCAGGAATATGGAAGTCCCAGACAAAAAACTAAAATAAAACCTTTTATGATATATACCTTGATACCTTTTTTAAACTTTGTTTTAAAAAACCCATTTCTTTCAGCAAAGTCTATGTTACTTGTGGCTGACTGGTTGTCTTCTGCAGCTGTAATGGGTTTTTTAAACGCCTTAATGTTTTGTTTATGAGTGACAGAGTATGTAAGGTAGTAAAAGTACCACAGAAGGCAGCACTGAAGGTTATTAATGGATTCTGCTGATCCTTCCTGCTGCTTAGTCACATTAATGTCTAAGAAAAATCTGTTAATGGAATTGTATAGTATTCCTACAACTACTTCATTATATTTTTAATGGAGCACAAATATAAAAGAATATATGCTTCTCTACTCTGGAAGGGATATATCAAATACGTTCAGAATATCTAATATTAGATCATGTGTACCTTTTTTTTCTTTGTCTGTTGTATGTCTAGAACGCACAGGTTTTTTGTTTCTACTTATTTTCCATTGAAAAAATACTCCAAAATGCACTCTTCCTACTAAGAAGAAAATTCAGTAGGGAAAAATCTCATTCTGTAAGGTAAACAAACAGAAATTGGGGCAGATTTTATTATTGGTTTGGAGTTGCATTTTAATTAAAACATCCCTTAATTCTCTTATTTTTATTCTTTTAACTGCATTTGAAGGAGTGATAACAGCCATTCAAAGTAAACTTGAGGATGGGAAACTATTATTAGCATAGCTAATAATATGTCTGATATGCTTTGATATGTTCTAGTGAGAAGCTACATGTCTAACAGCTATATTTATGTATAAGAGCATTACAATATATTGTGTTAGGATTAAATGGAAAATAAAGAATATTTAAACCGTAGAAGTAACAAACAGTCCTCAGACTGTTGATGAACACTACTGATAATAGCGCCAAAAGAAAGCAGAGAGGTCAGCATGTCCAAAATGTTACAACTAGGGACAGTATATAAGCCTACAGCAAGTCTCAAGAGTCCATGAGTCTTCTCTTTAAAGGAGATATTTTCCTTACCATGAAACACATAATGTGTTCTTCTCAGCAAGGACCTCTGAAAATCCAATCACTCTTTTTTTGCAAAATATAGCAAGAGGTGTACAACCTTAATGCGCTATATCCGTGATTTCAGTTGCTGGCAGTTTTTCCTTTTGACATCTCTCTCTTACATCAATCTCAACAGTGGTGACACAGAAGGAGTGGTGAGCTGGCTACCGCCCACTGAAAGGGCCAGGGCCCTGCCAGGGCAGGACAGAAGTTGAGCCAGGTTCAGCAGATGGAAAATACAAACCCACTCAGTTCACTCAGCTGTTAATGCCTCCCCCTCTGCCTAGCAGGTTTTCTCTCCAATTTGTTAACACGTATTTCAAACACTTGCAGCTACCTTTCAAATGCCTGAAAGCCTTCTCCTCTCATACTTGCTGATCTGGAGACCTGAGCATGGTAGGAAAGCTGTGATTTAGACTCCTGTTGATCAGAATGCCTAAACATGTTTTTGTGGTTGAGAACTAACTGATAAATGTTGAGGGCTTGAGGAGTTCGATTCCTCAAGACCAACCTTCAGTACACTGCCTGACTTACTGCTAATGGCAACCTTTCTTCATTACTGATGACTCTGAATTCTAATGGCTGGTGCTACAGACATGTCTCTGTTTACAGTTCACTTAAACAAAGTACTCAGAGGCCAACCTAACCCTATTCCTATTCAGGAATTTTCCTGAAATGAACTATAGCTACAAAGACCTCCAGTGTGCTGTACAGAAGTGGTGTTGTATTTGCGCTTTGAGACTTTGAATTTCTGCAATTAGTTATGCCAGTATAATACTTCTGTCTTCAAATTTGCTACAGTAGAAAGCAATTTGCTCCCAAATATGCACATTTATATTCATATAATTGTTTATTTATTCTTCAAATAAACTGAAGTGGATGATGGCAATAATTATGTTACTGTTGCAAGTCTCCCATTCATCAAATCAGTTTTTGAATTCTCAAAAGTTGTTCTCAGCTCAGCCTTACTTTATGCTTCCTACTGAATTATCTCAATTGAAAAAGGACTTTCTGACCCATTCTCACTTCCTGTTTGAAGGCCTGGATAGCGACAGCAGTATGTTAGCAAGTTGTCAACCTGCCCAGATGGTGAATATCCAAGAATGCTGAAAGAGCTTCAGAATAAACAGGCAGATCTGCTAAGAATACACAGTCCTTCATTAAAAACCACTTATGCGCAAAAAGAACTGGAAGTAACAAGTATCGTGTCTATTTTTGTAAAAAGTTCATGGGATAATCAGTGGAGTTTCACCCCAGTAAGATCCACATTTATATCTGTGGTTGAATATCTGACAGGGTAATCAAAAATGGAAGTGTAAAATTTCAGGAGAAAGTAGGTAACTAAACAAACAGGAGAAGCTGACTAGTGAATTTCAAGGTCCAGAAATGCAAAATATTATACATAGGAAAGAAATGCCTGCAAGGTTTAAAATCAGCAGTAAAGAAAGGCAATTTGAAAGTGTTGTGAAGAACTCAGTAAGACACTGCTCTCAATATACAGCTACAGAAAAAAAAAACAAATAATGTTACAACATGTGCAGGATAGTAGGAAGAACACAATACTACATGTTGTGGCAAAAATATGCTGTTACTTTATCTGAGATACTGCATGCAGTACTAATGTAGCCATCTCAAAAAACACACTGCAGAATGACTAAGGTACTCAGAGAAACGTGGAAAAACTCATAGAAGGTATGGAACAAGATGACACTTCAATTTGGCGAACACCAGTCCATAAACCAAAATACTTCCCCCTGCAATGAAACTGTGGCATTCATTGCAATAGGCAGTTATTGAGAACTAGAACATGGCATTCAGAAAACAGTAAAACATGGTCAAATTACATAAAAATTTTATTTCTTTTTTTTTTAGCACTTAAAATAATTTCTAGTTCTTAGGGAGAGGAGTTTCTTTGGACTTCTTCAAGATGCATCTGGCTGCAGCCATTTTGGACAAGAGGACAGCCAAGCAGCTGGATTGTGAATGTGCTACAGTGTGGCATTTCCTATTTTGAGTCCTTGAGACACATTGCTCAGAAATGAGCTCAACTTTGTTGCTCAGATTAAAAAAAAAAAAAAAAAAAAGATGTACATATGAATTAGCTGTTCAGAAGCATTTACAATACTGAGAACAGGAACACTGAAAAAATCTGGAAGATACTGGCCACGTATATTTTGAGGATATCAACAATCAGAAAAATTTGGCAATTTGCAAGTGCTTGAAAATGTAATTGCACAACTTTGGCTGGCTTCAGCTATATAAGTCCTGACAGCCATAGACTCCCTTGGGAAGAACAGAACTCAGTCTTTTTATAAGCTTATTATTAAGAGTTGAATATGAGAGCTGTAGAAATATTAGTTGCAAAGTATTTTATGATTAACCAGGTAACAGTATTGTCCTGTGAGGGAGTAATTTCTAAAACACAAGAACAGACTGTTAATTTTGGAAAAAAACCTAAACAAACAAAGAAATAAACAACGCAAATTTTCACAATTTCCAGATAACCCTGAAATTTGAAAACACTATCCTGTTCCCTTTTGTCCTCCATATGCAATACCATAATGATACCACCCATTCAGGAAAACACCAGTAAATACATTGCTCCAAAGTACAACACAAAGGAAGGACAAAGCTGGAACAGAAACAAAAATTTGTGGTCAGGAAATCTGTTTGGGTTTGGAAAGTTTAATTGCACCTGTGAATGTCTAAACTTTCTGATATATAGAACATTACTGAAAAGAGAACATCCTTTTAATGTTTACATTTGAAGGCATTAGCTACCTGGATTATAAACTGCAAACACCAATAAAAATCTGCTGCTTTTAAATAATCCATATGCACTGGCATTAGTCCAGTCTTAAACCCTATCTCTAACTTTTTCTTAACATTATTCAGGATAACAATAACTCCTTCAAACTAAACTCACTTCAAGTCTGAGACCAAGAAAAAATACCTAGTACATCAACCATTGTTGCTCTGCTTTTCTATACAGGTTTCTGGAGTACATCAAACTCCAACAGCAGTGCGATAATCATATTGTATTAGCTTGAACCAAACAGAAAGTGAATGTTTGCTCCAGAATGACAACTCATTTCAGAATTTCTCTCAAGTTAATTTGAGAGCAGTGACACTATCAAAGGATCTAAGAGTAAGAAAAAAGTTAATTTCAACAGCTTCTCAAAAAATCCTGCTACTGGGATGGTTGTGACTGTTGTCTAAAAGTATACATATTTGTGACTAGGTAAAATTGCAAAACCATCAGTTAATTCAATGACATGAACAGTAAAGTGTACCTAGCAAGACTATTACAAATAAACTATGTTACAGTGGTATCACTACAACCAGAGATCTCCTAAGCCAGTAAATTGCAGAGTTCTGTTTCCCCATCTGAGAGTACCTTCTAGCTCTCCTTGTGCCTGCACAAGGAACAGGCAGCCCAGATCCCGCCCCTGGAAGAAGGGAACAAGCTCCATGTGTGCCTCAACAGTGACAATTTCCTTGAAGCACAGCCACAGGCTGGTGGCACTCCTCCCAGAGACAAAGGCAACTCAGCAGGGTCTTGAGGACACCAGTTCTTGCATTTCAGAACATTCCCAGTTTTGCTGTTATTTCAGAGGGAGTAATCAGCTTGTATGTGTCATCAAATGCAAGCTCACTTAGCATCCACTTGCTGGGGAGCCAGGAACATACTGCAGAGATCAGCACACGCTTCAAAAGCTTGGTCAGCCCATTCCTGAGGGGCTGTCACACTGGCACTGTTAGCAGGATCTGAGCTAGCTGAGGTTACAGGAACATAAAAATAACCATTCTGAGTTAGACCAGGGCTAATGTGTTCTAGTGTCCTGACTACTTGGTCAGAAGCTATGTTTAGAAAAAAAAAAAAAAAAAGAGTATGGGAAATACAGTATGATGACTTCCCAGGACACTCTCTCAGCCTCCTGCAAGGAAGAAGAAGAAATCATGTTTCCTGCCTTAAGGAGGTATTCTTGTGGACAGCAAAATGCCTAGAATCAGTACATTCTGCATGCATGGAAGCAGCAGGTGTTTTTTCTATAATGAGGAAAGCTTTTCTGCATTGCAGCTCCTGGAGGTAATGAAAGAGCATTGACTTCACTTTAAAAATTATTAAAACAGAAAAGACCCCACTTATATCTGTGACTGACAAATGGAAAGGATTTTTAAACTTGTGTTGCAAGGTTTTCATCCCATAACAACAGTTAGAGTTGCATTTTGGATTGTTCCTCTTTGAACATACCAGTACAAGCAAATCATAGAATTATAGAATCATAGCAGTTGGAAGGGACCTCTGGAGATCATCTAGTCCAACCCCCCTGCCAGAGCAGGAACATGTCCAGATGGGTTTTGAAAGTCTCCAGAGAAGGAGCCTCCACAACCTCTCTGGGCGGTCTGTTCCAGTGCTCTGCCACCCTCAAAGTAAAGAAGTTCCTCCTCATGTTTAAGTGGAACTTCCTATATTGAAGCTTTTGCCCATTACCTCATGTCCTGTTACCAGGCACCACCAAAAAAAGACTGGTCCCATCTTCCCGACAGCCACCCCTCAAGTATTTGTTTGCATTAATAAGATCCCCTCTCAGTCTTCTCTTCTCTAGACTAAAAAGTCCCAAGTCCCTCAGCCTCTCCTCATAAGGGAGATATTCCATTCCTCTAATGATTTTTGTAGCCCTTCTCTGGACTCTCTCCAGTAGCTCCCTGTCCCTCTTGAACCGGGGAGCCCAGAACTGCACACAATATTCTAGATGTGGCCTCACTAGGGCAGAGTAGAGGGGGAGGAGAACCTCCCTCAACCTGCTTGCCACACTTTTCTTGATACACCCCAGTATGCCACTGGCCTTCTTGGACACAAGGCCACACTGCTTGCTCATGGTCAGCCTGTTGTCCACCAGGACTCCCAGGTCTTTTTCCTCAGAGCTACTCTCCAGCAGGTCAGCCCCTAACCTGTACGGCTGCTGGGGGTTATTCCTCCCTAGGTGCATGACCCTGCACTTGCCCTTGTTAAACTTCATAAGGTTCCTCTCTGCGCAGCTGTCCAGCTTGTCCAGATCTCACTGGATGGCAGCACAGCCTTCTGGCGTGTCAGCCACTCCTCCCAGTTTTGTGTCATCAGCAAACTTGCTGATAGTACACTCTATCCCTTCATCCAAGTCATTGATGAGTATATTGAACAGGACTGGACCCCGCACTGACCCCTGAGGAACACCACTGGTCACAGGCCTCCAACTAGACTCTGTGCCACTGATTACAACCCTCTGAGCTCTGTCTTTCAGCCGATTTTCAATCCACCCCACTGTCCATTCATCTAACTCACACTTCCTAAGCTTATCTATGAGGATGCTAAGCTAATTGAGAGGAGCAGACATTGCACTAGCATGTCACAACAAGATGAGAAGTGCACAAGCTGAATCACGCTAGTGTTTTATATATATAATATGTTTCTATAAATACAGAACATATTTTATATAATAATATATTATTCATATATATATAAAAATATATGTATGATAGACTCCCAATACACTAATACTAATAACTATGACAAGATTATATATGTTGTATGTAATTTTCATTCTGGGGAAAAGCAGAAGCCAAAGAAGAATAATCTCCTTCAAGTAAGGCACGTAAACAAATGCTTAATAATTCATAGCAGTTCCAAGTAAGGATGTTTCCCCCTTCCTGCCCTGCAGACCAGCCCCAGGCAGATAGCTTACAGAATAGGAAAGTTACTGTGTAAGTGCCAAGAAATGCAGCTCATTGAAATAGAATCACAGAATGGTTTGGGTTGGAAGGGAACTTTGAAGGTCATCTAGTCCAAACCCTCCCCTGCAGTAAGCAGGGACATTTTAACCTAGTTCATGTTGCTCAGAGCCCCATCCAACCTCACCTTGAATGTTTCCGGGGATAAGGCATCTATAACCTCTCTGGGTAACCTGTTCCAGTGCTTTGTCACCCTTACTGTAAGAAATGTCTTCCTTATATCTAGTCTAAATCTCCCCTCTTTTAGTTTAAAGCAATTACCCCCCATCCTGTCACAACAGGCCCTGATAAAAAGACTGCCCTCATCTTTCTTATAGGCCCTCTTTAAGTACTGAAAGGCTGCAATAATGTGTCCCTGGAGCATTCTCTTCTCCAGGCTGAACAACACAAACTCTCTCAGCCTGTCTTTATAGGTGTTCCAGCCATTTTGGTGGTCCTCCTTTGGACCTGCTCCAGCAGGTTCATGTCCTTCTTATGCTGAGGGGTCCAGAGCTGGACACAGTACTCCAGGTGTCAGAGTAAAGCAGCAGAATCATCTCCCTTGACCTGCTGGCCACGCTTCTTTTGATGTGGCCCGGGCTATGGTTGGCCTTCTGGGCTGCGAGTACACTTTGTCAGTTCATGTTGAGCTTTTCATCCACCAGTACCCCAAAGTCCTTCTACACAGGGCTGCTCTCAATCCCATCATCCCGCAGCTTGTATTGATACTGATGATTGCCCAAACCCAGGTTCAGGTCCTCGCACTTGGCATTGTTGAACCTCAGGAGGTTCACATGGGCCCACTTCTCAAGCTTGTCCAGGTCCCTCTGGATGACATCCTGTCCCTCTGGCTTGTCAACTGCACCACTCAGATTGACGTCACTGCAAAATTCCTGAGGGTGCACTTGATCTCACTGTCTGTGTCATTGATGAAGATATTTAACAGTTCCCTCCCCTTCCACAAAGATAAACCATACATTCAGTCATTCCTATTGCTGTAAAAAATCAGTTAAGGTGACAGTGAAAAAATATAATTGAACAAATTATCTTCTTTTCACAGCCACAAATGCCATTATAGAATAAAACAAAACAAAGCAAAAATTATCAGTGGCAACTGTGAGCAATTTCCACATTCCTCCACCCCTCCTTGGGAGCTCTAACATTGAATGGCACTCAAGCTGTACTTCTGATTTTTGTACTGTACTGCCTGCCAGAGAAGAAATCTATGGAAAGTCACCATGACCTTTAAAGTTATGGTAGTTTTTATTTTTCTTGCTCTTCTCTGCAAAGTGCTGATTGCTATGAAGAAGGAAGAAAGTACTTCCCTTTGTCTACCACTAGTTCTCTGAGTAATTTATAAACAGCATGTATTTAATGGCTACATTAATTCTATTCAAGCATATTGCAGAACGGTAACTGATACCTGCTGCCTACTCCTGTTTTCTCTAACTATAGTTCAAAGACTATCTGCCCTTCCCTCTTCTAAGACCTTTGGCTTTGGTAGGTGCATTGAACAAGCTTATATAGCTATCTCTGCTATACCTAAGTGGCAATTTGCACTAAATAACAGGGCAAGTTCCTAGGTGATTTCCAATAACATCTCCAAGGAAAAGGTGGAAAGAAACAAGTAAAGTTATCAAAATTGCCAAACACTTTTTTTTTTTTTTTTTGAGAAATCTGGAAAATGGGAGGGACTTGGGAAATAATTTTAAATGAGCAAGATGTTTGAAGCTGAAAATGTAAAAACATTAAATTTAGATATTTCCAAAATAAACCATTTTAATTTATATCTAAGTGTAAGCAATTACCAGGAGTAGATGCTTAGCAGGAGAAGCACTCACCCAGGCCAATGCATACATAAATGCTAGCATGCTAATTTCTTCTCTTCTGTACATCAAATGCCATCAATGTTTATTGGTTAGTTTTTCTAGATTCCTTGTTTATTTTCCCTTATTTTCTTTTCACTGTGCATTTTTGTATGTACTGGATGATGTTACTCTTTATGAGTAAAGAGTTCTTCAAAGGGAACAGAGCTTTAGTTAGTTTTATAGCTAATCTCATAATGTTCTGCATTCCTAGCAATAGTACTGATACATCAGATCAGAAAGTACAGTAAGGGAAAGGGAACATGCCAAGGTTGCAAGGTCTTCACTGCTTAAATGGCCCTAATAAGCAACCGAAAAATGGGAGTTACTATGTTACAATGAATCCATGTTCCATTAGTATTAAAAAAAATCACATGCACTTTCCTGGAAAATTATTACATATAGTGAGGACTCAGATAACATGCCTGAATAAAACATCACCCATACTTCTTTTGCCACAAAGGAGATTTTTCCAAATTCAAGCTTTCACATTAGTTGCTTTGCCAAGTTTATATTCATAATACAGATTCTCCTAAAGAAGTAGAAGTAATAGCCTTGACAATGTATGTTTTATCAAGCACTGCTAGTATGAAACATGTAGGAATTCTATTCACTACCTTCACTAAGTACATACATACATATATGTGTGTGCATCTAAGATACACCTGAAATAAAGGCACATGGCATGTGTAAATACATTTACACATTTACCATTTAAAACTCTGTTCCTTGAGATTAACTCAGGTAAGTTTTGTGTTTTTAGCACGGCATATTTGTTACATGATAACAACTATCTGCAAAACTTCACTGCAGTTAAGACAGCAAGTGCTGCTGTTTCCTCTGAGTACCAGGACAAGTACCTGAATGCCACCTGCCACCGCGCTTTACAGAAGTTACAGTGGTTTGGCCTGTGGCAAATACATTCATGATTAAAAAAAACCCAACAGTATTACTATTCATTTTCTTGTCTACCAGTGACCTACTAAAGTTCACTCTATTGGTTCACTTACATGTTTGTGTTCTTCAGTGGACACAAAATGATAAGAGAAAGAATGAACCAGATAGCTTTTTTATTAAGAGATTAAAATAAAAGATTTTTCTGTCCAAGATGTATCAGAATAACAGATTTTTCCATGTGCTTAAAGAGAACCAAAAAAGGACAGAATATTTTTAATGTAAGGATCACCATCTAGATTTCCATAAATTCTTCAGAAGTTTATGTGAAATATAAGAAAGAAAACACTATGCTTACAGTGCTCAGTGAATATGGAAAATTATTTTTAATTTATCCTCCCACAAATACTAGCTACAAAGACTTGATTGCTTAGCAAGCAGTGTAGTTGAGCCATCTGAGAATAGAAGAAATGCTGCATGACCTTTATGTGACCAAAATCAGCTAAGCAACACACCTTTAATACTGAATTGAGAGCACGCTAACAAGTATAGAAGCAGAATTTGATTATTGTCCTGTTTAGCCATTATTTTTCAATTCTTCAGAAGTAAAAAAATAAATATTCCATTCTGAAAACCAGAGAAGTTTTCTATTCCATATACTGCTTACTCCTACCTGAATGTACTTGTCTCAATACTTTCAGTCTCCTGAATAGCAACTGCTAATAGTGAAATCTGAAAAATGCAGTTAAAAAGAGCCCCAGGATCCCTCCATTATATTGACTCTAATTGCAGGGTTCCCTATTATTACGATGTTCTAGCCTATCTCCTATTATTGTACTAATCAGTACAACCACCAGCACAGGAGGAAGAAATCTGTGATACTCTGAACACAGTCTTTGACACAAGATTAAACTTTACTACAACAGTTGTATATATACATATGGAAGGAATTTGTGGTGATGACAAAACTGAGTAACACTAATTGTCCACCTTAACAAGGATGCTGAAAAATATGAGTCTATTCTAGCACATGAGATGGACCTGAAAAACCACTAAGACTGGAATTTTGATGAAGCAGCAGCAGTTCATATGGACTACATCTTCACTGGGCTGCGAGACTACAAGGGCTCATTCATTTCAAACATAATTTACTTTTTTTTTTACTGTGAGGGTGGTTGAAGACTGAAGCACATTGCCCAGGGAGATGGTGCAGTCTCCGTCCTTGGAGATATTCAAAACCTCAAAGCACACAGTCCTGAACTCTAGCTGACCCTGCTTTGAGCAGCAGGGTTTGGAATAGACAACCTTTCAAGGCACCAGATGTGCCAATCAGCCTCAGCTATTCTGATTCCCAACAACTCTTGAGTTGACCAGAAGTTTGAATGAACGACCGGGACAATGAAACTCCTTGGTGCTTCAATAATCATCTGTTTTATGGCATTCAGGTGCAGAGGTGAATAGTTATTACAATGCACTTAAGAGTTGGATCCATTTCAGAAGCTGATAAAGTGATTCTTATCTATTTTTTGTTAAACCTTTCCAGAAGGAAAGGAACAAATGCAAGTTTATTATTTATTGTGTTGCTTCCTTTGCACCAGGCTATATTATTTTCAATAAATTTACTGCTGGACATCTTAAATCCCAAATTAAGATCTTAAAAGTGGTTTTACAGAATTAGCATTTTTACAGAATAAAAGCCATTAATATGGATTGCTGTTTTGATTTAAATCTGCTACTATTTTTATAGCTTAAGCAATACATAACTGTGCTGGCACAGCTATGTTAGATCAAACTGGGATAGAAGTCACCAGGGTGTTCCACGTGCAGTACCCAGGAATCCAGCCTGCTGTCTTTTCCACCCATGCTCTGCAGAGCCCTTAGTGCTGCCCTTAGGTGAGGCAAGGAAGGGCTAGTTCAGTTCCAGGACTCCCTAGGTTTCTATCATTTAGTTCTCACTAAACCTCCAAGAGGCATCAGTGTTTCGAAAAGCTTATTAGGATATCTCAGTGGTGGATAACAAATTATGTGATAGCGGATAAAGTTCTTATAATCTCATAGAAAACTCCCACGGTTCTCCACAAAACTCATGTAATTGCTTTGTCATTTGTGCCTGTCAGAGTTTCTGAAAAGCCATTGTGAGGAGCTGGAGACAGCACTTGAAAGCAGGGGGATGGAAACCGCACACCAAAGGATCCCTCACCAGCCACACAGACCCAGACCAGTGACTCATTACAGTACTTACTAAGTACCTGTCAGGTCTGTATCTCAGCCTGTGATGAAGCTCTGGCTTGTTCCTGGCATTTATAATGACAAAAAACTGTCTGCCTAAATTCTGGATGAGAATGAGAATATTTCTCCTTTGAAAAGAATAACCCAAAAAACCTCTCTGTGTCAAGAGTGGCAGCTATGCAGGAGAAGGTGGCTCCCTCTCTGTGCTTATGATATTATGGAAACCAGATAAATGCCATTCTAGCTGGTGCTGCAGTTTAATTTTCAATGGTCAAATTGCCCAGGTTCACTAAAGCTTTTTCTTATGGACTTTGCACTCAGGGAAGATACTACAGAAGGTCCTTGATGCTTTACTGTTGGCTGCAAGCTGCCCATGTGCTGGAGAAAGGAAGAGCTAGTTCTGAGGCTTCACAGATGAGGCTTAATCTGTACTTTAAAGGGCTGCATAAAAGACTGACCTGTCACATTTATGCAGCTACTTAATTTTCCAGTCCAGGGCAGCGTGACTGCAGATTACATCTGCCTACTGGTTAGCTTTAGCAGCTGCAACCACTCTGTCATTTTGGAAGTGCTCTCCTTACTCAGAGAAGAGGGTTGTACTTTACAAGCAGAACTTGGAAGCTCTATAGCTGAGACAAGCCTGGCAGTTTGACCAGGAGCAAACAGAACACTTTATGTATCTTGGCACAAAAAAACACTGCCCTTAGATGTTTCCCTTCAAAGCCAGACATGAGAGGGTGTGGAAGGAGTCTGTTGCAGAGTCTCTTTGAAACTCTCTACAGGACAGTATTTGGCATTGTGACACTTGAAAATTTTACTTTGGGTTTCATAGTGGCAGTATTATGAAATAAATAAATAATCTGCATATTTTAACAAAGTATATAAACAGCCAGAAATCATAAGAATTCACTAAATTTTTCTCACTGGATTAATTTTTTTGGTCTCTGGTTTTCTTCACTGAAAATGCAAGTTAATCAGCTGCTTCTGCTGTTCCCGACCTAGTGACTGTGAAGACAGGCCTGGATGCATGTGCTCTGCGAGCCTGCTTCACGCTTGCTGGCCAGGGGACATGCCAGATCTTTCTCCTAGAGACCTGCAGGATTGCCATCCCAGGACCGCTAGTGAGAGGCAGAATCTCCACTGCTGTGTTTCACCAAGACTTCTTTGGGGAAGGGCAGCTCTAACTTCCTGTTGGTGACTGACAGAACAGTGACCTGTAAAAGCTGCCTTGGAGTACAGAGAAGGGTAAGTTTCTTGGGAAAGCAGGCAGGCAGCCAGGTTTATTTGCACCTGCCTCTCTAAAATAACTGAGGGGTATGGCTCTCCATCAGGCAAAAGTAACTTCTTAATTAAGGGTGTCTATTTGGGAAATTTTGCTGGCCTAATTCTCCCCTTTGTGGGACGTGCCATTGCATCTCCACAGAGGAAAGATTTAATAAAGCTTTTAGTAGGGACTTTGTAGAGGACTAACCTGATAGGAGCCTTAATAAAAGTGTTTTTTATCTAGTGTAGCAGATAGTTACTTATTTTCTTGGTTTATAGCAAGAGGAGTTCAGATAATGTAAATCTTTAGAATTAATGCTGATTTCAACAAAAACTTTTAAACTGATTTATCTTTTTAAATAATCGATATAACACATCTAATTTTTAGTTAAGAATAATTTGTGAAATAATTCTGGTCATATTAATCAAATGCTAGCTGTGAGATAATAAAATACTTATGGCCTCTGATCGGTTAGCATGGACTATAAAATGTGCTAAGTCAGAGACAAGGAAAGCTTAAATTAGCTTTTATGAGGTAGTTTGAGGGAACGCTTGAAACAGTTTGTGTGAAATAGTTTGTATTTACTATTTAGTACTCACTTAGCTAAAGCTGTAGATTACATTTCTCCTTGTTAAGAATAAAGAAATAAACACTAATTTATGCAGCTAAAAGATTAGTGTGAGCATAAATTCCTTCTTTGAATAGAAATTCCTCCCAGTTTTAATTATTCATAACGGCTCAATCTGCTCAAAAGCGAATTTTATCATTTGGTATTTATTCTGCTTCTTTTTTCTCTGCCCCCTTTGATGAGTAGGGAAAAGGATCTACTCCATTTCTTTGTACCAGCTCCCCTTTCTGACTCCCCTGCCCAAAGACACAGGTGGCATTCTTTTGAAGGAAAACACACCTCGGGAAGGTGGTGCTCTGCTAACAATCCCGTGAGGCTTTTCATATGCACACAGAATGACTAAATTGCCCACCAGATTCCCCTCCCCGTTTTGACCCCTATGTATGCAGCTGGTGCAAGCACCAGTTCTTCTACGGACAGCTGCTGCTGCTCACTGACATAGCAATTAGCTGTTAACGGGGCCCACCGAAGGGAAGCCGAGGTGTTTCCGTCCGTGCCGGGACTGGACCAGTAGGACTGCAAACTGTGACACCCAGAACCCGGAGAAGCTGCCACAAACGCTCAGTTATCTGCGTGCAGATCCTGCCTAGGAGCAGGCTGACGAGCCGACACCGCGGTATCGGTCCCGTGTACAGTAACAGTTATAGACTGTTATTTCAGGCGCTTCGATGACGCAACAACGCCCCTAAAATAAATTTGCGTCACCATTTTCCACAGTTTTACTTCCTTGCAAGCGCACCGCCTCGGAAAGCTGGTCAGCAGCAGGGCGCGGGTCGCGCCGAGCCGCCNCGCCCAGGCGGAGCTCTCCGCCGCCCGCGCCGGATCCTGCTCAGGGGGCCGCCGCGGGCTGAGGAGACGGCGGGGAAGGGCTGGCAGCGCAGTGCCTCCTGCGCCGGGAGGGGCGTCTGGCTCCCGCCGGGCTTCAGGCAGGTATCGGCCCTGGGAGCGGGGGTGGCGAGCGGCTGCTTCCAGGCGGGGCCCTGACTGGCAGCGAGGGAGGGAGACAGACTGGTTAAGCCGTGACCTGGTGTAGCCCCCGCAGTGCCGTACCCCCGCGGGACTGGCGAAGGGAGAGAGGGAGGGAGG
>VZZY01008483.1:24725-39131 GCA_013400335.1 Eurystomus gularis | reverse complement strand
TCTTTTCCTTGAGGTTTTGTTCGAGAGCTGTCTATTGGAAGAAGGTTTATTTCTATAGAGGCAGCCTCTTAAAAAGTTACTTCCTTGCTAACAAGCAGTCATTAACCAGGAAGAATCTGTTTTCCAGTTCTCTAACCATGGTAGGCTCATCTGTGGCATCAGTCCCACAAGAGTAGTAGAAGCATGGTCTCTGTCCCAGCATGGATTCAGGGTTGGCAATGCTGACAGCAGATGTGCAAGACTGACTTCAGCAGGATGTTGCAGTTACCAGCAAAATGTTTTTGTAGTCATAACTGCCTGTCCATCCAAAGATAAGTTGTGGCTTTATGTTCCTGCAGATGCAGGCAACTTCAGGGTGGAACATACATAGACTTCTATGTTGATAACACTTCTGTGTATCAGAATTAGTAATTTCCTATGTGAGTTATTGTATGACAAAAAGGGGTTAAAATACCCTCAGCATTAATTAAAAGATTTTTACCATGTCCCATATATTGTTAAATATGTTGAATCACATGTTTTGTAGAAGTTACTGGCTTTGTTGTGTAGTAGTATATTTTTATAGACAATTCTTATATATTGAAATGTTAAGAATATTTTCGTAAGAGATTTATATTCATCATTGCTAATAAAATCAACCTGAAGAATTAATTTCTGGTTTTGCATTGATTAGTAGAACATATCTGAATGTAGTGATTGTAAAAGCTTTATGAAAGCTGTTAATCAAACAGTCCCTGTTAAATACAAACTTATGCCTCAGATTCTAGTCTGAGCATTTTGTGTCACTTTTTACGCCTTGCAACAAGCTGGAGAAGAAGAGAAGTTCCATCAGCTTGCATACAGCAGTTTCTTACGTGGAAACACTGTTATTGACAGGTTAGTAATAAATTTTCCTGTGTCCAAGTGGCAATTTAGTTTTGTGGTTTGTGGGTTGTTTTTTTTGGGGGGGGGGGTTGTTGTTGGTGGTTGTTGTTGTTTGTTTTGTTTATTTCTATACATCATGAGTTAAATTTCAAGTCTTGTCCCTTCTGTCAGAGGTGCTACTTAATTCGTCTCAGTGCTTCCCATTATCTAGTGTTTCAATAATTAAATTAACTTTTCACCAAAGAGGAGAAAGCAGAAAAAATAAGCATTTGTAAAACCTCCACCATTGCTAAATATTACAAAAAGATTATAGTAATTTTTTATTATCCTTATAACAGTGCTTCCTTCTGCAGTGCTGTCTGGTTTTATAAGAGCTGAGGATAACAGAACTGGACAAGGGTATTAGCCTACTTGAGAGCTTTGTGCATGTAATGAATACTTCTGAGTGTGTCTTGACTTAGCATTATAGAGGGAAAAATACACAAGGGAAGACAAGTTACATAGCGAGGAATTACTAGCAGTTTTAGCCTGTCTATCCAGCACCCTCTTGTTCACCTTATATGTTCAAAAATTAGCTCATTGTAGGATAACTTGACACCATCTGTTTCTCAGGCTCTAAAGTAAAGGAAAACCAGAGAACTTCCAAGGGAGCTTACTGTGACAGGCATAGGCAGGAGGAGACTAATTGTGAAATAATTTTGTGGAGAAACTTTGCCACTTTCTCTTCGGAGTTCTGTACTTTCTTTGGAACAACGATAAATATATAATGTATGGAAATTTAAGATATAGGGGAAGGGAAAAAAGCTTTTTGGATAGACAACATTAAAGTCTTCCTTAGTTACAAATGGATGGTGACATACCACAAAGAGATGAAGGCTATTAGCACATACTGAGATTCCTGAAACAAAATAGTAGAATTTTGTCTACAAACTCAAAAAAAAAAAAAAAAAAAAAAAAAAAAAAAAAAAAAAAAAAAAAAAAAAAAGGAAAAGAGATCAAAAGGTTTCAAAGGAAGAGGCATTGCCATTATTATTTGGAAAACAAACCTCATTACAGTTGCTAAATACTTATTGCTAAATACTTGCAGTGCAAGTTATCCCCTTAGTTGACTTGATAAAGCATTTGTACAATCCTGAGCATAGGAAGCAGTATATGAGGTATGATATGCAGATGAACTATTCAAATACATTTCAGTTGGTTCTTTTGATTCTTCAGTTAGCTATGTATTGAACTGTGTTTTCTGACACTACTGAATGAAGTTCCTATGTTGACCTGTCAAGTAGCAGTAAATTCCGAAAAGAATAATGAGGAACTACTTTGTCATCTGAGCTTACATACCGAGCAAAGGGGAAATATGAGATTTGAGTTCTTGCCCTAATGGTATAAAATTATTCTGGGGTCTTTGTGAAAGAGGTGGAAAGAAAACTTGTATTTTCTGGTCAGTGCTTATGAAGTTCTTTAATGTTCCCTCTGTATTGTGACTGTTCTGTCAGTAGGTGGGGCTGTCTTTCTTAATTTATTCCTTAATGCATAAGATTAAGACCTGTTAAAAATCCAAATCCACAATTTTAGTCAATAAAAGTTTCAATACAGTGCGATGTACACAATGTAAATATCTAAATTTAAATTAGTCCAAATGCTATTGAAGCACTTAAATGACTATACAGAATGCTGCTGAGCAGACCCCTGAATAGTCTCTTAAACTGTATCCTGCACTCCCTCTCAGAGCAAAACATTGTAGAGGATACAAGAGGACTTTGGCAGTGGTGTCTCTGAAATTCTGAGGAGCAAGGGGAGAGTGGGCCTGCCACCTTCATATGGACATCAGTGAATTGGGAGGTGATGTTGTAGTGAAATTGGACATCAGTAATTATGTTACAGTCTAACTGATACAACCGTCTGTATAACTAGCATATATCCCACGCACTTTTTTTTTTTTAAAAAGGGAGATGTCAAGTACATTCTTGCTATTAAATTCTTTGGGATAATTTGTGATGTATTAGGATGATTTTAGGCTATTAGTTCTAATTTTACACAGAAATAGAGCACATATGCTGTCTGAGCAGTTGATCAGAAGGTTGTAACTGTTGCCCTGTTTTTCTCCTGTCTGACTGAAGGATTTATAAAAATACTTTCTGTTCCACTCTGATCCTTATTTTGAGGCTGGGGTGAGACCCCTACATAGTCCTTGAGCAGGTTCTCTGTGCAGATGCTGAGGCAGTGAGGCCCTATACCTCTAGTACCTCATCTCCAGGGCCCTACTGCCAAATATTTCCAATGCCAGAGCTTCCCAGTAACAGTGTTGCCCTGGTCACCACAGCACAGAGCTACAGACAGAACTGGGTGTGCTAGAAGACCCTCTTCAGTCAGGCAAGCTAATTAAATGGGGAAGTTGTGCAAACTTTAAAGCATAGATGCACTACATTTGGAGCCTGGTAGAGTTTGGAATAGTTGTGTCAAGTTCAACTTTTAAAAATATTAGAAAGGGAGGAGGTGATATATTTAACTAGGAAAAATGCTCGATTTATTTTCCATTGGAAGGTTGGCTGAAGGATTTTTTGCTGGTGTTAGCTGGCACCACTAGGTGTTGTATTTAATAGGAAGTACTAGACAGTTTTTGGGAAACTAAGCCATGTTAAAGGAGAGAAAAACTTTTAAAATATTACTTGGAAAAGCTATGTGGCAAATCCATTTTGTTACATACAAAGTGCACCGTGGAACATATTAATATTTACTTTCTACTTTCTCATTTGTAATTTATTTCTTAAAACAAAATATTCTTTTATGTTACCATAAAAACTGTTCAGTCACTATTGAGTTTTGATCAGGAAGTGAAGGAAAAAGCTGTATGCTTTTAAAAAGAAGTAACCCTGATTGTGTCTTTTTTTTTCCACTTTACCAGAAATATTTCATGCCAACCAATGCCTTGTAATAGATGTATGTTCAATTTCTTCATTAAACATCATCTTTATGTAATATGAATGAGGCCCTGCATTCTACTATTGTAGTAACATAGGTAGGAAGTCCATATGAAAACACTTAGCTGATGTTCTTCACTCTTGCCATATGGCAAAACATTTTCTTTGTAGTATTTATCACTCTCCATTTTTAATAATAATCTGAAGTCTCCTAAGGGAGGACTACAAATAGCAAGGTAGCCTTTTCTACTCCAGAAGCCTGGTTTGCTCATGTGATTCCTATCACTATTCTGCTTTACTTGCCAGAACCCCATAGCTGTATTTCTTTTGCAGTTCATTAGTTCTGAATCTGTAATAAATGTGGCTAATTTCAATTTTTAATGTTATCAGCACAGTTATATTATGTGGTATTTTCAGGTAAGGGAAGGATGGTGTGAAATATATCTATATATTTTTTTAAGCTATGCAAGCTATAAAGTCTACAGATTAACCCTATTTCCTGCATCAGCAGAACTTGCAAATTTTAGTGTAAATGTGTATCATTAATCATCTTGACCCAGCTTGAGAGAACAGCCTCCTGTATCTCCTGTTCACTTGTGGGGGGGGAAGGGAAAGGAAAAATTGGGGGGGGGAATCTTTATTCTCCCTCTGGCAAGTAATCTGTAGCAAAACTGTCCAAATGAAACCTCTCTGTGTGGTTGGGTACAGATTTAAGGAATCATAGAGTGTATTGGGTTGGAAGAGACCCGTAAAGGCCATCTAGTCCAAGCCCCCTACAATAAGCAGGGACATCTCCAACTAGATCAGGTTGCTCAGAGCCCTGTCAAGCCTGACCTTGAATGACTCCAGGGATGGGGCCTCTACCACCTCTCTGGGCAACCTGAGAAGAGAAGGAACAGTTTGTTCTCTGCTGATTATATAAGAATACCCTTAACAGTGTGTTGCTTGCTTCAGGTTACAACTTGTATCCCAGGGTTAACATGGAAGAATATAAGAAAACTAGTGTTAAATCCACAATTTTCTTTCTTTAGTATGCCTTATTGAAACCTGGCAACCTTGTTTTTGAGGTCATGGATGCTACTTTATGTTAGCCTGCAGCTTTCCAGATGTCAGAGTTTTGATCAAAAAACTTAAACTGTTTTCTTCGAGAGGAATATAGTTTCCAGTTTGATTCAGTTCTTTTAAATTTTTTTAGAGGATTCTTTGGTCTTTCCAAGTTTTGTGATGTCCACAGATACTTTGTCGCATGTTTTTCTAATTTACCTTTTGTCTCCTTTTATTGGATATTTAGAGCTTCATTTCAGGATCGAAAACATTTGCAGTCTTCACTGATCAATTTTTGTGAGAAGTCAGATTTCCCCTTTCATATGCACACCTACAAATACGTTCTGTGTAGTTGATGAAAAAGCATTATTCACAATTCACTACTCTCATTGAAATGTTTTTAGTGCATTAGGAACTTTTAGACAGAAGCATGAAGGATTACACTGCACTTTTAAAAATTGCAGCCTAGTTCTCTTTGTCTTGAGGTTAATGGATATTTTAGGGCCCCCAACTTTCGTATGGATCATACCATGCTTACATACAATTTGCTGTAAAGCACAGCAGCTCCCTTCAGTTTCTGCATTATGCTTTGACTTTCATCTGTCAGGTGTGGAATTAAGGGTGATTACTATGCATGTACCCTCAAGGGAGCAAGAGTATTTGGTGTGCAGTGACAGCACACAAAAAAAGGAATGCAGTGCTACAGATTGTTCTGGATAGTACAAAACTCTCCTAATCCTGCGTATAGCAAAGATTAATGTGATTTGGATATCATCCATCTTATGCTCTCTGGCCCCTCAAATGCTCCCACTGATGTTCACTGGAAAGCCAATGACATTTACAACATGCTAGCAACTTAGAAACTTGAAATCAGGAGGAGATACCAACACTACTATATTTGGAAATCCTGGACATTTATAGTTTGGACAAATGGTTTATCAAGCTCTTCCTATAGCAGCCCCTTTCCCAAACGATGTGGTTCTTTAACAACAGTTTTACTGTCATAATCTAAATGGCAACTGTTCTGCACTTGACCTTATTTCATTAGTTTAGAATCTGGTCATACTTGTGTTTAGTTTATTTCTTTTTTTTACCTCTCAATTTTATTTTTGCAACTTTTGTAATAATTTCAGGTGTACTTATATTGGTATATCACACTTTGAGGATTTTTTGGCTAGGTTGTTTGAGATTTTCAGTATTATATGCCTCATAACCGCATGTATTTTTCATATAATTCCAAGTTGTAATTAGTGCCTCAGTGTTAAAGTGTACCAACATGTCTATAAAACACAGCATATGGATATTTTGATGAAAGGAAATTGGGAGATACTGCTTCTAGAAACCCGAAAGCTGCAGAGCAGATGTGGAAGGAATTACTGCAAAGAATCTCAACTGGCATATAAAACAGAAGCTGAAGTTTATTTTGTTTTTATTATAAAAGAAACACTTTACTAAGGTTCTGTTGTATTTAAGGTTATACAAAATTAAGTTGTTCAGGATTAGCTGTGAAACTGTGTACACTGATGTGACAATGAAATGAGGCTTTTTTTTTTTTTTGCTTTAAATATTTAGTACTAGAACTTTACATGGTGATTGTAAAATACATATTTTTTTAAATTTACAGTAAATGAATGTTCCCTTTAGGGGGAGATGGCTATAACAGATATTGCAAAGTTCATGTTGTTTTTTTTAATTTCATGAGCAAAGAGCAAAATAGCACTCACCCATTTTGCAGTCTGATTGTCTGGCTTCTTTCATGGAAAGTCCTGGTCATATATACTCATTTCCGAACTATTAAGATTAGCCACAAGTATTCCCATACTCTCATATTTTCAACACCTAATCAGCCAGCCTGACTTTGTAGAAAACGGTAGATTAATATTTACTAACGTTTTATAGATTTCAGTAGAGCAATGAAGTGTCTACCAGGCTAAAACATGGGTGCTATTTCAATGCTAAAAGATTTTTCTCACTTTATTTTCCTTTTCAATTAATTTGTGTAATGCTGCTTTAGAATTGCAGTGAATTACTATTCAGTGTAAAATACTATTAATGACTTTTCAGAATAATTTGGGCAGATAATGGGCTTCCTTTTCATAAACCTATTATTTAAAGCAATATGCTCATTACTTTTCTATTACTAGCATTTCTAAAAAGAAAGATGATGAGGCAAAAGCACATGCATCTCTTATGTCCCTAAGTATCCAAGAAATTGTTGAATTTATATACCAATCAAATGCTGCTGGTAGTATAACTATGTTGCAATCACAAGCAGCACGTACACAAGCACTGTAATAGCAAAGGCCAATGTATTAATGGAACTGCAAAGGAATGTAATCTTAAAAATAGATTGCTTTTAAATGTAAAATTACAGAATATAGTCTTCCATCATTGATGGAAAAGATGGATCCTTCAACATATTAACTGTCAGATGCTTATTCTTGAGTGTTGTTTTTTTTCATTACACATCCAGAATGCACATGCACTAGCAAATGCTAATCAAAGCTGACTAAAATGTAATTGGTTACACATTGGAATATCTGAATAGTCCCACTATATGTCTTCTTCATAAAATTTACTCAGTTTTATTTTTGCCAGATTAAATAAACTAACATTTTAAATACATGTTGGAAGCAAATTTGGTTCAAGGTTTTTTTAATGAGAAAAACGTTATTGAAAAACTAAATTTAAAAAAGACACATGACAGGCTAGGCTCTTTTAAACACTGTGTTGTATAACCAAAACCCCCTTGATTTCCTGAACACTGTCTGAATTATGTTTTCTATTTGGAAACCATCCATGAGGGATCTCAAAATGCAGGAGTGATAAGGTCTAAATTGCCTCTGTGTTATGTGACATAAGAGCAAGGCTTCTAGCCTAAGTTAACTTGTCGCAAGACATACTCCACAAGTTGCACAGTGAAGACTGAGGAGACCCTAGAAACAGCACTCTCACTTTCAACTCTCCTTCAGATTTAATCACCTACTACTCACCGTGACAATGTACTTCCTTTTCCCTGTCTAAACACTGTTAATAATAATACAAATCTGTGTGCATGTGTTACCTCCTTTTCTAAGATATAAGCTCCCCAAAACAGTTATTACAGTTTTGCATGCTGATTTTTGAGTGCCCTTATTCCCAAACACTTTCATTTGCCAAAAGCAAATGAATTTTTAGGAATCCTTCAGCCAACTAGTGATACTAGTAGTTGATTAAAGTATGTTATGTGTAAAGTCATTCCTCAAAATCTGTAAAATGTTGTCTTCTGAGTACTTGAATAAAGTAGGAGATGATAATAAATATGAAACAAACACATGATGAAGACATTCAGAGTATGTGAATTCCAGAATATGTTTTTACTAGATTGAACAGTAAATATTGCCAGTTATTTTAATTCATAAGAATGATATAAAAGCTTATATAATTCATTTATCTTTAGACTATATCACATAAAATCAAACATCCCAGCATTAGATTGTAAAAAGCACTACCTAAATATCTACTTTCAGAAGGAGCAAACTTTCAGTTGAGTTGTGTATGCCAACACTATACAAAACTTTGGTCTGTTCTGTAGCCTTTTTACATTAGTTATTCCAGCAACTTGAGTTTTTATTGGAAAGCTAGCAGTAACTTAGATATGCTTGGGGTTTTTTTACGAGGTTTGTAATGTCTCTTCTGAAGTAGTCTTGGAAGAATCAAGTAACACACAGGTTTGTACTTTGAAACAAATGTCAGTTTCTGAAAAATATACTTTTATTCTGTTATTACTGATTTCAAGGAGGTTGTGTATTATACACATGTAAAAATCTCATATTTTGATGCTAAGACTAAATATAGCGTTAGGTAGTAGGATTTGCTTATTTCAAGCATTAAAATTTTACTTAAAGATTAATCTTAGTCTTGAGCTGATAATCTTTCATTTGCAGGCAGATCCTTTAAGAATATCTAGACAAGCAGCAGAAAATAAAATGGCTGTGGACATCACACTTTTTCTGTATGTGCAATAAATAGATAACACATAAAATGGACTTCTTTGGCTATAGTAAGAATATACGTTTTCTGTAGCAAAAAAGACAAATTATACTGATATCAAATAGCAGAATTTAAGTCCTAAAAGCAGAGCAACCTATTGGAAAAAGGCAAAAAATATCCAGGAAACTGTATGCAATTCCCTTCCCATATCCTCTATGTTTTTAATAATTGAATCTCTTGATGTGTGTATTTTATATCTGTGCAAAGGAACAATTTTTGCTAAACTTCACTGGAAAACGCTGTAAGATTTTGAGTTAAACTTTTTGCATAGAGGGTACTTTGAGTCATCCAACATGAAATGACGTATCTTAGCTTTAAAAAGGGAAAAAATACTAGCATACTTTGTAACTACATGTTTTCTAATATCATTGCCCGCTGTGTTGGCACCCAAATTTTAAAGCTATTAAATGAAAAATAAAAAAAAATTAAAATACCTTATGTCTTTAACAGTTGTGGTCAGTTACCTATATGAATTGCTGTGTTGGTTCTTGGATTTGGTCAAACGTATACTATGGCAGGTTGCCAGTAAAGGAACTGAATGTTAAATTGGCTGGTTGTTGTTTAGTCAAGAGCGTTAAGGACCATATAGGTTTCATAATTTATTACATTAATAACTCATCGTCCTGGCTGCTTGTTTAAAGAGCATGGGTGAGTGAATCCCTGAGTACAACAATAATTTGGTATTCAAACTAAAGGCACAATTATGAGGCAATAGAAGAAATGGCTTTTGGTAAAGCTTCCTTGAAAATGTCAATCAGGAGAAACAAGCCTAGAAATAAAATACTGTTCAACAGGATTAATCAGGTGAACCTGAACAGTTAATAGGATTTTACAAAGATAGATACATCTAATCAGCTTAAATAAATGAGGCTTTATTGTTTAGATGCTCAGGACAATATTCCATCTTGGTTGGGCCATGTAATTTCATTGAAGAGACAACATATTTTATCATTATAAATGCATTAAAGACTTTACTGGGCATTTGAGGAACTTTAAATCTGAGACTATATGAGGAAAGTAATAAAGCAGGCTTCTCAATACATTTTCATTATGGCTGTATAATCTGATTTGGAATGTCAGTGTTTATTACTTACCAATTTAATATTACTAATATTTATGTACTATCCTTGATCTCCAAATTCTTATAGATTAATCCATTAATAGACATACTTTTCATCTTTTTTTTAGGGAGAAGTAACAGAAAATTATGGAGTATTCAATTTATTAACTTCATTCAATTACTAGTATTAATACTTTGTCTGAATTCCATTGTGCCTGAGCTGTAATGTGAAGTAAACAAGAGTTATTCCTCCTGTGTTTTGAAGATGAGTATTCTAATATAGTCTCTAACTTTTCAAAAACTCTCATGGAATAATGATGTAGCAAAAATTGATACAAAAAAGATAGCTAAGTTATACAAAGAGAATACAATTGAGGCATTTCATTAGAGCTATGTCAGGAACTACTCCACTGAAATATGAAATTTGTCAGACTAAAACCTGTACAGCCAAAAAAGTGATTATGCAGTTATTCCATATTTATAATTATCCATATAAGAAATGCTCTATCTCAGAAATATTTGGAAAAAAAGTATGAGGGTTTTTTCTAAGTTTACTCCAAAACCTTTTGTATCTCTTCCAAAGACTAACTGGAAGATGACTTCACTAATGATTTGAAAGTTGAACAGCTGATGACAATTACAAAACTCTAAATTAAGTGTTACAGCTTAGTAGTCTTTTTAGACAGTTACTTATTTTATCTAGTTTGGTTTTTTTTTATTTCTAATTGAAATGTCAGAAAGTCTTTGAGCATGTCCATTAGGCTTTCAGAACTGTATTTGTGACTGCTGGTATTTGTAATAATCAGATGGGCAAAACAGACTTCACATCGGGTAAAGTGACATTAAATCTTTAATATAGTTACAAAGCCTCTGGGACAGTCATAGAAACCTCCAATCTAGAGTTAATAATTTAGAAACAATTTCTGAAATTCAAGTAGTTTGCCTTCCATATACTTATTATTTTGAATCAGTACAGAGATTGTACTAGGTTTGATTATTTATTTAGCAATCATAATAAAATAGTCTCAAAATGGGGCTTTTACTAAAATGATAGTTGTCTTAACTGAAACTGTCTTTCTGTAAAAACTCTTCTCGTACAGCAGAATCACCTTAGGAGTGAAATAGAATTGTGCTTTATTGAGAGAATGGAGATGCCCAACCAGAGCAGTCGCTACCCTTCATCCACAGGCTGTACTTGTGTAGAATGATAATTGGTCTAATGGAAGGGGGGAATTAATTACAAAAAAGGCATATGTGTTCCTTCTCAAGAAAAATTGCTATCCATTAGTAAATGGATGAAAATTTTGCTGTACTGAAGCCAGAGTGCAGTTAAGAAAATACACTCAGTCCTTATTTTCATGTGTTTGTGATTTTCTTTTAGAATTTCTGTTTGCATGTGCACAAGCATGCGTGCTTTTCTTTAGTCCTAGCTGAAGGGTGAATTTTGGAGCAAAGCCCAAAGAAAAACCTTTTGGCTATTTTTTTTAATTAACAGCATATTTTAAGTGTTTTATGTAATTTATGAAATAAATTGTTTGAAAATATTGCTATAGGATATAGCAATTAAAGGCAAAATATTCCTTTATACATTATACTGCAGGGTTTAGGCAAATGATGTATAGTTCAAACCAAGGGCGGAAAAAAAGCCAGGTATTTGTGAGTACTGATCCTGCTTCTGTAGCTACTTTTTCTTCACGTTGTTGGGAAAATCGCCTAAGTAAACTCATGTTCCTTTAGTTTCCCCATCTGTATAATGTGAATAATACTTACTATCATGCAGGAATGTGTGGAATTTAATATTTATGCATCACTTTGAAGTTCATCTCTAAATCAAGTTTGTAACCCAAACTCCAAAATACGTGGTTGGTAGAAGACTGCTAGCTGGTAAGAGCTAAAAGACACATCACTATTTTCTGAAAGTCCTATATTTTTCTCTGTTTACAAATACTATATGTAGAATCCTAGATTAGTGAAACTTCGTATCTGAATCTCCACCTTGAGCTTATATGCTCACTTTGTGTTGCTAGTGAAGCTAGCAATATGGTAAATTTGAGCTGGATCGTCAAGCCTGATGTAGTAGGGTACAGTGTGGTGACTAACAGCTAGTTCTTATGAAAACACAGTGGACGCTGGCGTACATTGAGAGAGAAAAGAAAATTGAGGCATTTTCAAAGCACTTTCTGCTTGACCAAGAATGTTAAAAAGAAGCCATGACCCATGAGTCAAGTTCAGTCCAGGAAAAAGTAGTTTCTTTGTCTGTATAGCACTCTGTAATTTTGAGCTGTAAGCAGCTCAAAATTCACTTCTGCAGAACACAGACATTGGAGTCCCCCCCAGAGGAAGTGCAGGCCTGGATGCTAATGAGTACCTGCACACTCCTCCCACCTTGGGAGACAGGTCAGTGAAAGAAACCTTTGAAAGAAGGTTAGCGGTTAGTTTGTTGGGGGGAGTTAATTGTGTTCTGTGTACAGCCAGGAAAAGAGGTCCAAACCCAATGAATCTTGCAGTAACAAAGGCAAACATTAGCCGGGTAACTATTCTAACAGGCATCTTTCCAATGTGTCATATAGAAAATGTTCTTTCCAAGCAAATCTGCTTGCAGCATCTCAGAGAATCATGTACTGCTGTTGGAGTGGAAAGAAGATGGCTTGTCTTAACCGTAATTGTGTAACTGGGATGCAATTTCATCTTTCTTGTGATCTGCATGTAACTTTTGACTTGTTTTTAAAGAGGGAAATTGCTTTAGAAGTATTACGTAGCAACTTACTTTTTAGATATATTTAGGCACATTATACCTTCATATTCGGATTCTTCTCAGCCTGCAATGCTTTTCAGGGATGCAATTTCTGAACTATCAATTACATAAATACATTATAGGAAGAGGGCAGCTATGTCAGCAGTCCCGCAGCTTTGTAATCTGGTCACTTCTTTCCTACAGTATTCAGAGAAGCAAATGTCATCCTGGAGGAAATAAGCATCTAATTATTTTGTAAAGAGCACCTGTCACCATTGCGTCTGACATAACTTTCACGTTGTTGTAATTTTTTTTATATCTTCCATTATCGTAGTGATAATCTTACTGTTATTAAATAATCTTCCAGTGTTCTGGTGAAACATGGAGGTCTTCAATTTACAGGTGAGGAGCTGGATCTCAGGAAGAGATTCTTAATGCAGCAAATTGCTTGAGCATGTTATTGATCCCTGGTATTTTAAATTGTCCCATTGATTGTGCCTGAAGTTAGACAGATGCCTTAGTCTTTTGTTGAGTCAACGATATAGTGATTTCTCCAAACTTTCTGTTCCGTAAAATGTATCACTCTTCAGTATCAGATACCTTTTATTATTGGAATAACTGAAAAATGCAATAAACTGAAAAGAATAAAGTGTGAACACATTGTGAAGGAAAGTCTATATATATTTTCAACTGGAATAATAGGATAATAACTTTCCTGCACTCTTTAAAACAACTGGAAAAGCAGAGAGAAACTGGAAAAAGCTTCCGTTGAAAGGTTCCTTGTTGCCTGTGTGTTTGGAGGGTAATTCATTATCACTATTGTAGTGTGGAATACCTATTGCATGATTTGTTATGAAGTAGTTACTATGCCTGTGACACTAACAAAATGTAAAGTACACTGAAGTATTACTATTTGAATGTATTTTGGGTCAATATTCAGTATACAAATACATGGAAGTACAGAAAAATACACAGACCAGTTGGAACATGAATTGGAAAAGACTGACTACTCAAATTTTACTTTTTGCAAAATATTGTATTGTGGCATTTTGGGGGGTACTAATGGAGTGAATTAAATCTGGGCCACACTGGTGGCAAAGGGAACATTACATTTTCTGTAGGACTTGGATTTTATCCAATATGTGTTGTATTTAAGTACAGAGTGATCAATATTAGAGTTAATTAACCAAATGGGTTCATACTGGCCATGTCTCGTGTCTCCCAAGCGGTAATTTTGACGTCACACTGCTAAAAAGACAAGGTGCTTTGCTGTAGTGGGTGTATTTTCTTTGACTATTCTAATAATCAGGATCTGTAGGTCACTGGAAGAGTCAGAGGAGATAATGAAAGTAAAACCAGGAAGTAGTAAGTGAGTAAATATATATAACACTAAGTGTATATACAACACTACATCTGACCTAATTTGTTAAAAACCCCCAGACCCTACAATACAAACTTTCTGAAAATACGTAACTTCTGCAGGCGTTCAGTGGGTAACTTGATAGACTTTCTGGGTGTGTTTGCTGAACTGCTAACGGACTTTCTCCGCCGTGATCCCTGCCTGCAGGGCACCAGCGCTGCCGTGTGAGCCCCGCACGCCAGCCACGGCGCGGAGTGTCCGCTGAGGCACGGGCGCGGCAGAGCAGTCAGCGGGGCTTGGGGGCGGCCGGCTTGTTCCTCCCCTAGCAGGCGGTACCGTGCGTTCCTTACACTGGAACGGGGCTCACGGAAGCCGGGCTCCGGGGCCGGCGCGG
>VZZY01008483.1:0-23545 GCA_013400335.1 Eurystomus gularis | reverse complement strand
CGGGGGCATCGCTTTCGGCCGTGTTCCGGAGCGCCCCGCAGCCGGCGGCAAGAGCCGGGGGCCCCGCAGCCCGCGCCGTCCCGCTCCCTGCCCGCCTGACCTTTGCTTCGGGGCTCGCCTCCATCCTCCGGGAGCCCTCAGTAAATTCCCGAATGCCGCAGTGTGGGGTGGGTTGCCCATATCTCACACGCTATAAATTGTTATAAATTCATCCATCGCTTTCCCTGTTCTTTTTTTACCCATTGTGATTGTACCAGCAGTTGTTATTTTTTTACATTGAAGCCCGGCTAACTGTAATGCGGCGAGAGCGGCATAGCTCGTGGGAGTTGTGGCGTTAGAAGGAGCCTCAGGTTGTAAGCGGCAGGGGTGATGTTGTTTCTCTCTCCCTGCTTGGCCTTGGCGAGCCCCTGTTGCAGGCTCTAAGCACTCTTTGTGGGTGCTGCAGACCCTGGTGCCCAGCGCACGAAGGGCAGATGCATTCCTTCCAGCTCCAGACTTCTCTTTGGCCTGCTTGGTGAAGTGCTTTGGAGTTACAAAGACTCTAAGTCTGCAAACACTTACAGAAGTGGTTTTACTGAAGTGTTTGTAGGATCAGGACCAAAGTGGCTGGGTGTGATACTTATCGGTTCTGCTACGCACTCTTGGGATGCCACCAGCACAGGTGATACAGAGAAGAGCCTATACAGGTGGCTGTGAACTAGGCTTCTGATAAAGGAAGTGTAAGAGCTGGGTAGAGTGGCAGAGAAATGTATAAAGGACCAGCCGTACTTCAAGGGAACAGTAAAAAGTTTTGTGTTTCATAGTAAGGCACTTGTGTGAGGAGCAGAATTGGACCTGCTGTTGTATTTATATAACAAACCTAAATATTTCAGTCTTGTGTGTTTAATATACTTGAATATTTGAAAGGGGGTTAGTGAACCTGCCAATTATGAAAAGCCATTTAGCAATTGCTGCAAAACTGTGACCATTATGTAGTTTAAGAACTAGTGCTTTCTAGCTACAGATAATAATCTTTGATCTGTGGTGTCTCATGCTGTGAAAAAGTCAATGGCAAACAATCGATGTTTGTGTTTGTTACAATGAAAAACACCTAAACAAATCTGGGAGCAATGAAACAAATGAGGTGAAACCAGAAACAGACACAACTAGGAAGTGCTTCAGGGAGAAATGCCCAAGTCATAAAAGAACATATCCAGTTTGTGCATATGTTTGCAAAGAATTACTGAAATCGTTCTTTCTTAGTCATCTAAATAGTTTATTCCTGTTCTACCATATTGAGGCATTAATCTAGTATACTGTAATGAGTTCATTCCTACTTTTACACATGGTAAGAAGTTTGTTATTAAGACTTTGTGACTGCAGACCAGACAGTGCAGTTCCTGTCCTCTCAATTCACATTAACATGATGCATCTTAACCAATAAAAGTGTGGTGTTCAAGCCAGAGTTTAACACGGGGAAAATAAAACCAAACCAAAAACAAAGTACAACACTGAAATCCATTATAGAAACAAGGCGCATATTGAAAAGTGACTAGTTGTAACTGTTCATGAAGGAATGTGGTAGATTTAGAATGGCTGGAAACATTTAGCTGAAGTTAGCAGCTCCTCTTTCTTGAAGAAGAGCAGCTGTAACTTAACAATTGTTCTTGGATTTGAAACAAGAATTAGTCAAGGAAGAATAGAGTTATAAAGGAGGCAAAAACCAATTAATCTGTTATTTCATGAGAAGTCCATGATTTGCATAGGGAATTTTCACGAAACATTAAAGGATTTTTAGGGATCAACTTAATTTACCTGCATATTTACAAAAGCATTTCTTTAAGATTTTATTCTTTTAAAACACTAAAGAGTGTACACAAGGGTTGTCATTTTGTTTTCTGTTTGTACAGCACCTACTGCAATATGGATATTGGCTCATGACTATGAGCCCTAAACTTTGGAAGTGACAATGACAGTGTCAGTAGCAATAATTCACATGTTTTTTTTTTTAAAATATATATACTTCTTTGAAAATACCAGTAACTGAAATATTGAAACATGCAGCTCTAGCTAGACAGACTTACTCTCATGCCTGTTACAATGCTGCCATTGATGGTTTCATTTGAGTAATGGCTACACTTTAATTATGCAGACAGCAGGTTAACAGCTGTCTGTACCTTTAGTATGTCTTCTGTTTAATTTTTAAATAATACTTTTATCATGGTTTTGTTGTAAAAAGCTATTAGTATGCTAACCTGAAATCTGTGTTTTTCCTTAACTTAATTCTGTCCCTTCTTCAGCCTTCTTAATCTCATTTAGAAGAGAGTTGTTGCACGTGTACTTGAGAACCTACATGACTGAGTACATATTATATGAGAGCAGTCCAGCTTACTCTGCATACTGCTTTATTTGTCTTGGCAAACCTATACATATGTCTGCATGTGGGTGAGGTTTCCATAGTCATGGTTCTGCCAGATATTGGTCATATTTCACTCTGATTTTTTTTTCTTTTTTTTTTGAGCAAAACGTCCATCTGTTGAAATGAGACTCGTGTTTAAGAGCTGAGGATAAAGTGGTGACAGTTTTTCTTTGCATTTCCTGTATTGAGAGCTTTCTAATCTTTTTCTTCTGTTTTAGAGGCACAGAATTTTGATTTTATGTGAAACGATGGAGATAATTTGTAAATATGTCACTGTGGGATCAAAGTCTGGTCCTCAGTGGTTTCATATGCTCTGTCATGCTAACATCTCTGGGTGAGACTTAATTAATGCCACTGATTTTAAACTAGGCCATCCACAATGCTCTCTTCTTAACTGCCCAGTCATTCATAAATAATCCAACATGTTCAAACAAGTGCTAGTGCCATCAGTTACCAAAAACTGGTAAACTACAAAAGCTAGATGGAATGAACTCAACTCTCCACCAGAATTATCCTTCTTCCAGAACCTGCTATATTTCTCCAATTGATCAAGTGTCAATGATGGTGTCACACGTAATACCAGCTCTTTCAGTGAATGTTTTAAAATAGCAGAGATGCCTTGTGGAGTATATGACTTGCCCCTTCTGCATTCTTTATGTCCAAAAGTCTTACATACTCCTGCATAACTATTGAGTATGGAGACAGTTCAGGCTTGAGTCTTGTATAAGGAAGTGTATTCTGTAGGCCAGTACATTTACTGTAATATTTCACTCTCGGTAGTCTGGGGCGTATCATAATAGTTAAGTAGGCTGTCAACTCTGGGATACTTTTTATTCTACATCAATCAGTAAGTAATATTTAATACTTTGTTACAACATTTTCAGTGGAGCCACCTCATTAAAAAATAAATAGATTATTGTATTTCTCAGTTGTAACATTTCAAAAGTAATTAAAACTTAAAATACTCAGGTATTTTCAATATTCTTTGTTACTCATTTGAATGGTTTAAATGAGACACAGAAAGTGGAAACATTGAATGCAAAGGCAAAGCTACCATTTAAAAGGTTTATTTTTGGACTAATGGTTTTATTATATTAGTATGCACAAGTGCTGCATAACTTGCATCTAATAATAGTGTGTTTTCTTAAACAGATGACTCTCCAGTTGCATTGACCTTGCCTTGTGTAGTAGGACCTTGCTGTCTGCTGTTTCAGACAATGCTCTGATGTGAGACCTCTCCTCCCACAGTATTTTTCTCTCTGTGCTACAGTATAGGGCAAGAATGTTGCTGCCGTGATCTCTGGTATTTGAGGGTTTTGTTACACTGCATCTTCTTTCTAACATTTTCATAATGCATTCCTTTACTCCAAGTACAAAACTCTGTTGCTCGGATTAGGTTAATTTATTTCTGTAGCAGTGCAAATGTCTTTCAGCAGTATTTGGAGAAATCCAACTCTGTTTCCCTTTGGAATTTAGTAAGATAAAAAGGGGTCATGTAGCAGAGCAGCTACTGCTTTGTGTGCTACCAACAGTTTGCATTAAAGCACGACCTGTAGGCTTCCTCTTGAGGAACTTTCTTGCTGTGAATACGTCCTTTTTTCATTCCTTTAGGATTACTGCAGTTGTTTTGGATTACAGTGATGTACGAAATTGCAAGGGAAAAAGAAAACCTAGTGTTTTGATGTCCAGGCTGAGTTGCCTTTTGAAGACAGTATTCTGCTTCTAGTCTAATTTTAGGTAATTTTCACACTCTGACATTTTTCAAAGATGTATTTTCAACAAGTTAGTTAGTGTTCAATTTGGACAGGTATGTTAACATGCATTTATAATCAGATTGTTTCATTATTGAGCAGAGATTTCTAAGAATTGGTTAGTATTTTTTCTAGCTTTTACTAGAAAAATTCACACTTTTGAGGACTTTCGAATACATCAGATGTTCTGTGAGCATATACATTGATTCTACTGAAAGCTATGTGAAAATAATTAATTGCAGGTATTTGTTGTGAAAGCGTCAAGTTTCTGCTCACTCTCTGCCCCCATTTCAGTTCAACAGGCCTATGGGAAGCAGTGAAAGTAGAGGAATATTTATCCAAGGCTGCCACCCCCTAGATTCCTGACTGCAGGAGAGGCTGACAAACAGGCTGGCTCCCTGTTTGATTCTGTAATTCACATCTGTGCTTTAGCTGTGCCATGGCCTGCTTTTCTGTAACATCTTGAGTGGGGAAAGGGTCAAAGAGTACCAGGCAGATAATGCTTCTTGATTCTTTGTATTGTGGTACTTTATCATTTTTTTACATGAAAAATATTTTTTAATGTGTCTCCTTTAGAGCCCTTGAAATTTTTCAGTGTAGCTGTTACTTTTGGGAATAGTCTGCGTTTTTCCACCAAAGTGGACGTGTATATAAAGGGGTAATCATGCATAATTACCTTAGCTTTGTTGTGATTGCGCTGGTTTTGTTTGTGTTTGCTTTTCTTAATAGTGAATTTATTCAACAAAACAAAAATAGAATCAATAAAATCAGGCAGCTGAACAGCTGCTTTTGTTGGAAATGTTTTAATCTTAATAACCACTCAAAATGTTGCTGTTACTGGGTTGAATATGCATCTGCTTTTATTCTATGCTTTAATTCAGCAAAGTATAAACAAGAAATTCCACTTTGATGGTGGTTTCACTCAGTAGACATAGAAATGAAATATGGAGAAACTTATTATAAAAATGGATAGTTTAATATATGTCATTAACTAAAACGTCTATGGTAATCCCATTTAGAGGCATTTCTAATATCATTACCCTGGGTAATTTAAATATGTAAGTCCAATTATAGGGCTTTTTTCTTTATTTTTGTAGGACAGATTTAGAAAGTAGCTATCACTATGTCATCTTCTGTCACTGTATAACAATTCCAACAAGTTATACCATCTAAATTAAATATACTACTCCTTCGGATAGTCTTGACATATCTACCAATATGTAATAGCTACACTTAATAGTTCAGTTCTGTGTGTTTGGCTTTGTTTTGCTTGTTTTCAAAATGATCTTTTCTTCTTTTAAGAAACAGCTGTGGGAGGACACCATTGGAGGAAGGTAATTACTGCTCAGTGTTTCCTGTCCACCAGTAATTTGTCCAGTTTTCAATTTTGCTCTTGCTCTAGATGTTTTCCAGTTTCTGTTCCTTCTCCACAGCATTGAGTCTTGTATCCTGTTACCCCGAGTTAGGCTGTAAGAGGGAGTGGTTGATACTCAGGAAGGGTGATACCATTTCATTCTTCTATGTCTTTGGTGGTTTGACGTAACTTCGGGATGGTATTAGCATATTGCCAGTTGCTACCTGATACTGTGCTACGTGGCGTTACAGATTGCTTTTCACAAGAACAAATTCAACGATTGCATGCTTTCAATTCCCTGCAGTGCGAGTTTGTGTGCATGGAAGCAAGGAGTACCTCTATTTTCAAGGTGTGTTCCAATCAGGGATACTTGTCTCAGTGAGAATACCTTTGTATTCCTGCAGACTGGACACCTGCAGGAGCTGAAAGGGTCAAATCAAATCAAAGACAGACTGTGTGTTTACACAGATCAAAGTGTGCTCATTCAACAAGTGTATTGCTTAACAACTGTTCCCATTCTCCCCACAAGACCTCTTCATGAGCCAGTATCTCCAAGAACAGCTCAGTCATGCCTTGCCCCCCCCCAGTGTTATATGAAGTCTGCAGTGTTTCTGAAAAAGAATTACTGTAATTTGCTGAGAAAAGTAACCAGTTTTTGCTTTCCTAAGCATTAAAACTGCTCTGTCTGTATTCCTGACTCATACCTAAAAGCATTTCTTTGCCTCCTGTGTCTTTGAAAATAGAGGCTCTTCTGAATATACCCTGTCACAGAAGCCAGTATACCCTTCCTACATTTGGGGTATATATTTTATGTAATATGCCTCTGTTACAGATAGAATTACGGAATAGTTAACATAAAGATGTTACCATGCAGCTAATTAAGCAGAGATTTAAAAATGCCATCTGCATGTATAGTGTTACCTCATATTTGAAAGATTGAGAGGTTTCCTAACTTTGAAAAAGTCATATATAATTCTTATCTTTTAAGGAACAGTAAACCTTGGATCTGTAGTATATCTGTCAGGGTATTTCTGAACAGATTCTTCTTGCCTCTATTGAAAATTATATTAGTTTAGCCTAAATCCACCTAATATTGGATGCTCTTGTTTTTCCTGCATTACTTTTTCCATGTTGGCAGAAATATGATGTGTGTAAAAATACAGTTTTTGCTACGCAATTGCCTTTTGGTCCCATATTAAAACAGATTTCAGAGACTGTGTTACAAGATTCTGCTACATGGTGGAACAAACTTGCAGTATGAAATGGAACTGTTTATTGCTTTTTTAAAAATTTTTTTTTTGGATGTGTGAAGTTGAAAGTTGGGGTTTTTTGGTTTGTTTTGTTTTTCTAGCCCTCTTGGTACTTAACCAGAAAACATTTGTAGATGAAGATCTAGAGTTCTAGAGTTTAAACTTGTTTGGAAATACAGCTGAATCCCAAAATGCACCATTCCGTTCTTTCCACTCTCATCTAGCTTTCCTGAAATAACATGAAAGTCAAGTATATATGTAGTATGCTGCTATCAGAACGTTGTGGTCATTAAAAATCTTTAGTGACCAATTTTGCTACATAGAGTTTTATATTAATACTGTTCATTCTTGTTTGTGTTAAGCAGATACTGTCAACTACAAATCTAGTTGCTCAGATTAAATTTATTTCTATATAGTTATGGAAATATTTTGTATTAGCTATAAAGAAAGAATAAGCTTTAAAAATGTTCGTTTAGGGCCATGAGTAACAGGAGTTTATCAATTTCTCTTACATTATTAAATGCTTTTTTTTTTTAGTGGAAAGCTGAATTTTTTTTTTCATTCCAAAAAATTCTGGCCTATGGCAAATGCTTTATTTTTAACCAAATATCTATGTCACTTAATTATGAAATTTTTTGGAAGAATGTTTTGCTTGTTGCAGCTATGACCATGCAAGAAATTCTGGAACTCTGTCTTAAAACTAATTTATGTGTAATAGGAGTGACTTGAGGAGATTTGGGAAAATAGGAAGTCTTCATTAAATTTTTGTAGACTCATTTGTATAACGGAATAAGAATTTCTTGGAAATCTGTAACATTTGGGGATGTAAATGGTCCTTCATACTTTTCCGAGATAAGGAAAAACTAAAATTTTAGATATTTTTGGTAGAATCAGAAAAAAAGAATGGGTAATTTGTGATACTAATAAATAAATGGATAATATCTACAACTGAAATCTATTTTCATACATTTTTCTAGTAACTCAAATCCATTCTGGAGGCATGCCAACAAACTGATTTTATTATGAAAACTGTGTTGTCAGCACCAACTGTTCAGTGCATCAGGTTGCAAAATCCTCATTATCCTTCCCCTTCTATGATTAGCTTAGCTTAAAAGTAATAACAGTGCAACCTTCTTTTTTGTCTTAAAATTCTTAAGACTTTATTGTTCCCATTTTCCTCTTGTTTTTATAACTAAATGGTCTGGGTGGTTTTTAAAGCTGAGATTATGAGTAATTATATAATGGTACAACTAATGCCTTCTAGAGAAACAGTGCATTTTCAGTACATGACTGTGAGAATTAACAATACTGTGAAGTCTGTTTAGAAATTAATTCTCCATACTATCTGAACTGTGATTCTAGATATGCAAGCCAGGTTCAGTTGTGATTTATAGGAATAAACAGTTCCTTAGACAGGAGGTTATAAAACAGGTCAGTGTTAAAATATGCAGTAACACCTTTCAAATGTCTATGTAGTACTTGACTACTATGCCTGCCTGAATTGTCTTTCAAGATTTAGATCATAACATCTGTTTGGAGTTTTGTTACTTTATAGGCATAGCAATGGTAGAGATGTGTAGACAGTCAAGGGCTTTCAGGAGGTCTGCAGGTCTACCCCTCAAGAAGAGGCAAGTTTGTGTGTTCTCTTAAAATTTGCAAATGTCATTCTACTTTGCCAAAAGCTTACCTCTGTTTGTGTCATCACCTCATTTTGCTTTATATACTCTTTATTCTATTATTCAAATTGATAATGGAAATGTTTATCCTTAACAGTCAGTTGTCCTCTCGGCTAGTTACATAAAGCTGGTATTTAGGCTAAAATTTCTGAGGTCAGAAGATAATATAACACAGTTACAACACTACAGCACTGTATTATCCTGTATAACAACAGCTATGCACCCCTTAACTTCATCTCAACTGTGTGCTTTATAGAAGGCTGCATGGAGTTGACTTAGGAGTTACTGGAAGAGCTGTAAAAATATTTGAGGAAGGTGTGTGCACAGATTTAATGCAAGGCAAAAATTGTTTGGTATAACAGCATTGGAGCTATGATGGCCAATCAACTGTCTAATCTGTACCTGAGTCACTCTGCTCTAAACTCATGTCCCTTCCTCTGACTTGACATGGTGCTCTAATTATTTTTCTTTTGCTTTATAATTTAAAAAGACCAATAGCTCTATCTCCTAGTTTTCCTGCCTTACCCATCTTGCTTACGGTAAAGCTCTATTCTGTAAGCAACCATATGCATCCTAATAAAGGTTTTAAAGTTTGAATTGAGGCAGAGACTGTCTCAGCTCTTGGCCAGCAAATGCAAAGAAAGTTGGCCATGTTCCCTCTACTTGCCAGAAAAGCATGAAAGCTGGGGCCCTTCCTCTGACAAAGAAAAAGGGAAGCCCTGATTTTTCTGCATACAGATTTTTGCCAGTATTGAGTCCCTGACCTACTATTAGGCTTATTTTTAATATTCACTTGCACAGTTTAAAACTATTTAATTAATTGTTTCAAAAATTTAAGTTTAAAGCAATAAAAATCAGAATATTGAGTTTAGAAGTAGTGCAAGAGGTATTATTACTGGACATTTTTTCTTACCATAATTGTACTTAAGACTAAATAGAGGTTGCTGTTTGATTTTTTTTCCTGGGGAGTGAATAATGAAAACCAATCTAGTGTTTTGGTTTTTATGGTTATTATAGGTAATAATTATGCGCACCTGAATTACGTGCACCTATTATGCAGTTATATAAATAATGTACATCTGACTTGGCTTTTTCTCTGTAGCTATGGTGTACTTTCTGTAGTAGGTATAGTCTTTATTTTTCAGAGAGGTCACATGTAAAACAAGTGATGAAATGCATACATTGTCTTTTCAAAAATATTTTGAAACATTATAGTACTACTAGCGTTATTACTTCCATGGCTACTTCTGCTTTTATAACAGCATTAGAATACTTAAATAAAACCAGCCAACGTTAATGAAGAGTTAATAAAGCCAGAAAGCTATGCAGAATCCTTGAAGACCTTAGTGTGAGGAGTACACTGTCTGTTTCTAATTTAACCTTTTCTCAGATTACTCTTGGGAACTGCCCTAAGTTTGTCCAATACTTTGAGAGGTCTACAGTAGATTTTTGGTTTTGAAGGTAGAGCTTGTCTTTCCTAAACTAAATTTCTTTCTACTGATTTTGTTTTTCTTAAAGTTAGGTAAAAAGGGAAAGCAGTATTCAATTAAGAATTTTTGATATCTTTGCAAGTCAATAAAAACATGTCTTGAATATATAGGAGGTCTGAGTGTTACATAGTCCTTGGTAAATTAACAGGAGTGGGTCTAAGAAGACACTTAGCAGTTTGCAACCTAAGTTCATAATAAGAGGTCTGTNNAAAAAAAAAAAAGAGCCCTAAAGCTTAAGGGATGCCATTTGATTTGGAAAGGATGGAAATGAAAAAGACCTGCAGGAGCAGGAGGTAACTGTTTTTAGGTGTGTCAGTAGTATGCCTGAGAAGACAGATGAAATCTCAAAGGACAGGTTAGTCTGCTTTCCTTTACTTGTACTGGTTTTATATGTTGTTTCTTCATAGGTCATCTCCTGTTATCTGTGAACTTTATTATAGATGTATAGGTACTATTTTTTTTTCCTCTTACACCTCAGTTCTCACACATGATCTGCTTGCTTCTTGTTGGCTTCCTAACAACTGGGAAGTGACATACGAGAAAGCAATACCATCCACATTAGAAACTGTTATAATTTAAACAAAGAACTCCATGTCATATGCAAGATATTTGTTGGGAAAATTGAGAGCTTCAGACTGCCTGTTGCACCTCACGAGTGCCGGCACAGCACTGTGATAACCTCACTGAGTTGCCATTTAAAAACAGTTTTCCTATATATCATCAGTGAACTTGACCAGTTGTGGCAAGTCATTGATACCTATCATCTTACAACCTGTCTTGAAACAGTTTTTTGTTTTTACACTGTTTTGAAATATTACACAGTTTTTTGTTATATGCAGAGCAATGTTGCTAGCATCAGCCCTTGTTTTGTTCAAAACTGTGTAGATTGCACAGTCCATTAGTTTTCACTGCTGTTTTGCCTCCCCTTTCCTCATGGGTCTTTTCTCATACCAGTTACTATTTCATAATGTGCTCAGCTGCCTGCTAAGCTTATCCTTGAACAATCAGTCCTGCAGGTGAGTCTCCTATATCTAGTTTACAGGCTTTTTCCCCTTAGTGGGATGAAGTCAGTGTTGTCATCTTGTCTGAGAAAAGCCCGATTAGAACTGGCCTTGGCTGCCCCTTTATATTCAGGTTTGTTGCCTCAGTATCAGCCTGACAGTGTTTGATTCACTGTTTCAGAGTAACATCCTTATCCCTGCTCTTGGCCTTGCTGGCATCGTGCAAAAGTAATTGTGCTGTTTGGGTATTTCTTCATTAAATTTCCTCAACTTTTTATCATTTAATGGTGAGAATGTGGTTGTAGCTGATGGTGAAGCCAGTAACCTCCCCTGTTGGGGAACCACAGGAAGGGGCAGTGGGAAGATGTGCTGGGACTGAGGCTCTGCTGTAGTCCACTCATGCTGAGACCAGCACCAGCAGATGAGTCTGATTGGAAGGTCAGAAGCAGCAGAAGAAAGGGCATGGGCCCAGATCTGCCAATGGTGTAGCTCATCCCAGGTCTGGGGGGACAATCCTGAGCTGAAATGGCTCCTGGATCCATTGGTGGGCATCGCTGGTGGGGCTGGTTATGGCATTTAAGGACTTAGTGTCCTCCGGGACCTGATGCTCCCTCTGACAGATGTGTGGGACGATCCTGTCCTGAGTTAACATTGTATATTATTGTGCTAGTTGCAGCATTGGTTTGTCATTATCATACGCAAGTACGTTACAGAAAATGGAATAGTTTAATCTTCTTTAACTGTTACGGCAGAAATAACCTTGAGCGTTTCAGCATGCGTTTGCTGGTTTGTTATCTTTTACAGTCTTTTTGAGATTGGGTTCTTTAGCTTGTTTAACTGTAGCACTGACTGTTTCCTCCCTGGTGCTTTCCCTTTTCCCTTGCTCAATCTTGGGGTATATATCAGGCATATGTATGTGTCTCCGCCCTTCTAGGACCTTTTTGAGATAAATATAAGGATATTAAATAATGTGGTAGCAGCAGAGATGCACAATCAAATGGATGCAAACTAATCTTTCTGCTTGGCTGAGAAAGTATAGCCTGTATATGTAACGCTCATTTTTACGTAAGATGTTATTACTGAGGCATATCAATATTGGAATGTAGGTGTATCTAGTTTAGGGTAAAAAAACCCAACCAAGTTCCCTAGTAGCATTTTCAGACTTCAGTGAAGCAGTGTTGTTTGGATACAAGCAGAGTCTCTGGCATGTATTGCCGTTTATATAAAAATAAAAAAGGGTGTTCCAGAGAAAGAAGTGTCCTTTTCCAAACTATGAGCACATTTTCTAGCCTGGTCTCTTATGGAACCTACTTTGTAAAATCACACTGTGTGTCTATATGTCTTTTCTTCCAACTTTTAACTTGGCATGTAGGAACCAGGTTTATTACAAAAGTGCAGATCTCAAAGATGCTAAAGACTCAACAAATTTCATGGAAATATTAGTCAGGTACAGAAGTTCTGTAAATCATTCTGGGTGTGAAGAATTTACTCTGAGAGCTCACACATTAGCAGAGGGTCTGTCTAGGAGAAAGTCCTTAGTAATACTCCAACTGTAAGAAAAGCTTCAGTTGGAACTGGCGTTTCCTTAGACATCATAATTATTCAGAATTAATTGCTTCTAGAAGTAACTAAGATATATAATGCTTGGTTATCATGTGTTCTGTTGTTTTTCAGTGTACCTTTAGCTACTGAATACTCTACATGGACATTAAATATGCTCTGAAATACTTGTCTATTAAATTTACCAACAAATTTACTGTCTTAAAGTTGCATTCCATCTATTCAGCTGAAAGTACAAGAACTCTTAAGAAATGTAACACACTTTGAACAAGTGATTGTTTATGTTAGATAAGTGTAGAATTAGATTTTGCCATACATTCTTATCACAATTAGCTATATTGTGAAGACTTAAGTAGACTAAAAATCTAGGATAAAGTCCCATCTTATCAAGGGAGCAGATTTTCATGTTTAGAATTCCAAATTCTTGCTGGTCTTGAAGCAAGGAGCTTAACCGTACTACCCAAGACAGTTGTTTCATGATGACTGCACTTAAGTTGAACACTTGCTGATGGTTTTATCCCAAAAGTAAGGCTGAGGTCCAAATGCACCATTAAAAGCCACAAGTTATGAAAAGGAATCTCACAAATAATCAGAAATGCTTAACGGACTACTTTCATAGAGGGTCTGAAAGATAACCAAGAAAAGCAAACAAATCTGCATTTTCTCAGAAAGGATATAAACATTTATTGCAGTCATTTTAAAGATCTTCAAATAAAGGATCACCTAAATGAGTTATAATCATATAAGGAGACATGCTGTGTTGATCTCGAGAGGTGTTTCTCCTTCAAATAAATTGTTAAAGAAATGCAGGTGGAGCTTAAGGAACATGGAAGTTGCTGTGAACATACAAGTTTTCTCTGTGTCTGGTTCCATTTGTCTTAGAAGACACAACAGTACAGTATAGAAGAAACCTCCTAATTTTGACCCTGGGTGTATTTCCATTGTATTTATTTATTGAAGAATGTTAAATTACTGGTATTTATAATGTGAATTACGATGATCCCTACAAGAGTTCTAAAATATTAAAACATTTAACGATCACTGAAAATTGATTATGTTGGTAATGACCTCTTATGTTAACATAGTAAATGTCTTGCAACATCATGAAAAATAATTTGCAGTTGTGTGGTGACTTGCTGTTTGCACATTTAATTCTGGCAAAAGCCAACATTATTATTTCATGACTTGAATGAGTCAGATGTCTCCCAGAGAATGATGTGGTTAATAGAGCCATCGTAGGCAAAAAAATGAACTTAGTATTTGCTCAGCAAATCTATACTGTTTGCTGTGTTTCAGGAGTGCTGTTTTCAGTGTAACAGTGCTTAATATCTGGGAAAGCTGGAACAGTAGTAGTATAGAAATTGTTTAATGTATTTTCAGGGACGCTTGATAAATAGTCTTCTGAAAATGACATCTTTCTCAAGCAGAAAATGGATTAGTCTCTAAGCAAAAAAACATGTTTTTCTCTTGCATTCTTTATTGGGCATGATAATAATCGGATGAAATAGAAGAAGTTCAAAATAAAAAGTGAAAATAGTAAGATAATAAATATGATTCCTGAATGAATGGTATGAATAGGTCAGGAATGGTATAGAAAAAGTATTTTGAGAAAGTGAAAGAGCAGTGCAGTAATTTAATAATGTCAGTCTTCAGCACTGGAAATATTTTTCTTTGCTTTTCTAGAACTAAAGTGTAAGTACATAGATTGAAAAATGACTGAACTCTTGCTCACGTACAGACTAGCTTTTCATTTTTCTTTGAAACACATAGCGGAGTTTCAGACTTACTCTTGCTGCAGTTATGATAGCTGAGCAATAATATATAAGTTATTACTCAAGTAGTGTTTTTAATAGGACTGCTGTGGCTTAGCATAATGTGAATAAAAGTGTTAGTTTGGATTTACAGAAGATGAACTGGTGGTGTGTGTGCCTCTAGCATACCATCAGACACTTTAGTAGTTAGAAATATTTTTATTACAGTTTGTTCTGTTCTCACCAGTATGGCTAGAATTACAGCTAATGCAGGACAGAGAGGAGAAATGAGAGATGACCTGGGTGCTCACACAAGATAAATGTTCTGAGGAAGAAGGAACAAGGCAAGGAACCCGAGTTGTTCTTGTTGCCTATTGTGTGACTTAGTTCAGTGTAATTTTGAAACTTTGGCAAGGTGACAGCTTTTTATGAAAAAGTGCAATTGCAGTTTGTTGAAATATGTCAGTGTGCCACTTTGAGTCCCTTAAAGGTGTGGTTTCACCTTGGGCAGAAATGCTAGTTATTCTCAGACAGGAAGGCTATCTACCAGTGGTGCTTAGTTGTTAACTGAACGAGATAAGAAAGAGGATTGCCAGGGCTGGAGATTCCTGCTGGGGTGGCAGGGATTTCTGCCTTGTGATGCTAACCTCTGTGATACTACTTTAGGAAAAGGGAGGATAAGAGATGATAGTGTTAGGATATTTGGGAAACAGTTCTTTACTTCAGGGCTGAACTGTCCCAAGCTGCTGACCTAAGGCTTGTAGATCCTCCAAATTAGTACTTGTAATTTCAGTGTCCAGGTAAATAAATGTCCTTCTGTAGAAATGGATGTGCTAGTTTCTATCACTGTTGAAGCTTGAATCCCAAACTGGGAGGCACAGGTGGTGCTCCAGGCAGGGTGTGGAGCATAGCTGGCATGCTGTGATGTCTGAACCCTGTCTGAAAGGCTCAACGTTCTCTGGGGCTGGGCTGGTGTCTGGCTGACCAAGGTATTAACGTCTAAAGGCTTGAAGCAAATGACTTACATAAACAGTATTCTTTGGTCAAAGTAGCATCTCTGAAAATAATCTTTCACAGATGTAGTAGGAAGAGAATGGCATTGTAGCATGAAACACCCAATTCTGTCACTAGTGTGCCATTGTGAATCTGTGGTTGGATTTTTTTTTTGCAAGTGAAGGCCTGCAATCAATTTCCTGCTTACTTTCACTTCTTATTCAGGAACTCATCTGGCTTTCAAATAATGTAATTTCTTCTGCTCACATACTGAGTTTGTGATAGTGATTCTTTGAAGAGACAGTTAAATAGCAACCAGCATGCAGGGAGTGTACCATGTTTGGAGATATTAGTATGTAGTCCCAGACTATTGTTGACTTTTTAGAGACACAAGCAGTTTGTTTGGAAGCAGCAGATTTTGAATATGATAATCAAGTTCTCAGAACAATGATGTTTGTATGTAAGCATTCCATTTTGTATTAATGTTCTGAGGCCATAAAAGTAATTGGCAAATGAGAGGAAATACCTACAGTCATTTTCCCCATATTTATTATTTGTATTTTGATGACCACAATGATTTTCATTTGACAGCACCCGTTTAACACTGGGTGGTCTTGGTGAAGGAATTTATTGTGCTTTATCAATTGAGGAGAAATGGTGTAAATTGACTAAAGAGAAACCATGTGAATGTGTGTAGGACTTGAGAGCTTGTTAAAGCATAAAATGAGGGTATGAACAATGGCATTGAGGCTCGATAGTTGCTCGGGTTGAAAGAGGCAGAACTTTTACTTGCTCTTGTCTTTTCATGTTGCGTCCTATGCATATATTCCTTTAAGGCAGTTTGGTTCAGGCCTAAACTGAAATTAGACTGAAGCTAGAAAAAGGGAGTTAGTATGGAAGCTGGAAAGGAGTATTGGGGTTTCTGTTTTTTTCACATTGAAAAAGACACCCCACTTTGCATGATTACCACCACCTGGCTGGTAATCATGCAACAGGGGGAGGGCAATGAGGACCTTCTAATCAGTGTAGGGATCTGCTGTGGAGAGCTGATAGCAGACCTCCACCACGTGGAACTGATGAAGGACAAATCACTATCTGCATAGTGCAAGTTATTGCACTATACTGTCTTGTAAAAACAAAGGGTAAAAAAGGCAGAAAAGAATCCTAGATGAGAGAGCTGACTTCTTTAATGCTTAAGCAGTGTCAGTGGAACAGGACCACTTTCCTACAGTTTGAAACACATTTTCATTTAGTCAACAGAAAAGCTTTGGACAACTCCCCTTCACTGTATCATCAACATTTTACGTTCCCTATATCCATCAAGATTAAAGATCTGATACACAGGGAAGGTGAATTTAGTCTTGGGTTCTCTGTGTGTCTCCTCATACAGAAAATGAATTTTTGTAAAGAAATGAAGAGTGTAGCTGGTATCTGGCAGTAGCATCTGATACTGCCTGATGCAGTGATGAATGATGAGGCAATTGAGAGGGTTCACCATCTGGCTGCCATTTGCATAGTTTGAGACATCTAATACTTGATCATGTTTAGATAAGTATTCTAGAAATTTAAAAAAGACTTGCTAACTTGACAGGATATATAAATACTGTAGTTTTTCAAATTTTTTGTTGTTGTTGAAACACAGACAGTGGTGGTAAATCTGAGGTTCCACGTGATGCTCTGTGCCAGATAAAATGTTGTTATAACTTGCTTCCAACTGTTCAAATAGGGTTTGTGCACATCTTGAGTGATTCTTAAGAATCTGGCTATTTCCTCCTTACTGTTTGCCCATGGTTCCCTAGGCAGAAGAGAGGTTTAGAAAACTGATGGTGACATGTTGGTGCCCTGTTCTTGTACTGGAAACTTCTGGTTATTTCTGAGATAAGGTGCTGTAATGAAAAACTGTGTGCATGATACAGTATAAATTAAAGAGGAGTTAGTAAATGTGGGTTTCTTACTATCCTCAAGGAACTGGTCTGGAACAAATTAGCTTATTTACTAAAAAAAATGCTCTTTTTTAAATTGTAAATGGATAGCTGTAGTATACAAACAACTTTCCTTACAAATCAGTTGTTTCTTTAAGAGTTTAAACTGGGATTATATTGTTTAAACAATTAAATTGTTGGGGTGATATGAGTGAGATGATCAATAGTTTTGTATCCACTTACCATGCCAAATTATTTCTGTAGTTTACTGTTTCCAAAAAATCTCTTGCTCATTTAGTCCTTAGACTAAATAATAGTGTAAGCCTTAACACACCCTTTTTTTCTTCTGAAGCAGAATTCCTGCAGACTTCAAAATGAAACTAGCTTGAGTAATGCATTGTGGGTTAAACTGATACTAAGTTAATAGTTTTATAGTCTTTGATAATGTTGGATGTTTTACCTAGGTTGTTGTAGACTTTAATCCCAGGTAGCTGGGGAATAAGGAAATATGGAACATTACTATTAATAATAGTAACTAGAACCAGCTTGCACTTTAAGTCTTAAAGTGTACGCAGCAGTGCTAAAAAAACCGAAGTGGACAAATCAGTTTTGTCTCACGTGCGTTTGTGAATGTGCGTGCTGAAATGTTGCCAGATTGTTTATTTTCATTATTCATTCGTCTTTGTTGGCTGGCCTGTGCATCCAGGATGATTCATTAATGCTGGATCTAGTTTTTAATATTTTTACTTTCCTTTACTGATAGAATGAGCACATTACATTGCTGAAATAACTTAGGCCTTGTAAAATGAACTAGTGTTGTTATTAATGGATTTCATCAGCTAATCTAATGGCTTTAGAAAATCTCTGCATGTGTGAATACAGTGCAGGCTTAGCTATCTACTTCATGTGCTTTTATATTCAGATTTAACTGAGTCACTCTGAGTTGAATGTGCAACAGGAAGAATATGATTTTGAATAATTTCAGCATTGTTTTTATATGCAAATGCATGTATATGTTCATTTGAGGACTTTATTTGAAGATCTAGGCTTTGACCACCCGTATGCAGATAAACAAGTAAGGGAGGCCACAGGGAGCGTAATCCTGGAATTTTACAGTAAGTTACAAAATACTGTTTTATTGATTCAGCTTGTGAGTTTTACACTTGATAGCATTTATAACACTGTGTTAATGCACTTCTAACATGTCTGATGAATTCCAACAGTTTAAGGAATTTGCTGGGCACAGTGGATTGAAATCTGTTTATTATAGTGGAAAACAGAGACTGAGAAGAGTGTAATGGAGGACACATGAAACCCTTGTCATCTGTTCAGCAGAGCTGCAGCTTCAGATATTTTTGCAGTTGTCTATAGATGGCATAGATTTTAGCGTACTTGTACACTAGGTAACTTTTCTCTTAGTCTGTTACGTTCAGGGTACATTCAGACATCATGGCAAACATGGTCTAAACTGAAGGTACTGCTGAGACGTGTAGTCCCTACCAGGTGTTTGTAGTATTTCCTTCTTGTGGAATGTAATGATCAGGTGGCCACAAGGTGAGTCAGTTCTTTGGATGAAAATAATCATGTCCTGTCAAATCAGCCAGCTGAATCAACTTAATTCTGTGGACTTGTGATCTCTAGATGCATGAGATGAGGGAAATGGGGACCAAAGGTCAAGAGTGAGGAGAGGAGTGAGTCTGCTGGCTTTGCTGGCAGCTACCTGCTAGATGGACATAGCTGAAACATCAGATTTCATTTGCAGATTGCACAAGCGTGTAAACCAATTTGAGCAGCATTTTCCTTTCTTCCCCATGCTGCTCACTGCTCTTTTTCTCTCATGTGCTGTTATAGTACGTGTTAGTACAACCATATAAGAACGGGTTTGGGAAAATGATCTAGCTGTGAAGTAACTTGAGCAAAAAATTATTGAGATGGATCAGTTCCCTATCATGTTGCAATGGTCATAAGAGGATGGGAACAGCTGGACATAGACAGGGAGCTTCTTAAGCAGACATTATTCTTGATGAGATGGATTTCAAACATAGGCATGGATAGCTAGAGAAGAGTGATGCTGGTAGAGAGAAATAGGCAGGCATGTAGCCTCTGGAGTTGAGTGAGGAGTGAAGTGACCAACAAAAACACTGTTGGGGAAGATTTGAGATAAAGTTTCCAGAGAAAAAAGATCTGAGAGAAGCAGTTTGGGGAGGACATGTATGGAGACAGTTTGGCATAAGAGAGAGGTGGGAGAATGTTGTTGAAGCAAGGAGGACTGTGGAAGACTAGTCCTGGCTTTCTGTTTGCAGAAGCAAATAAGTGATTTTTTTTTTTTTTTTAAGTTTCTCCATAAAGACGAATATAAAAACATTTCAAATTAACATGAGTAGTCAGTTTTGTGATCTCAAATTCATTGTTTGATGTTTAAGTTGCATAATGATGTCTATTTATGCCTCATAGAGTGATGCTTTTTTGTAAGAATTTCATTTGGCAACTAATGTAATAAGAGATATATTATTTGCAGTGACAATCCATTCCATTAATTTTGATTCCTGGCTTAGCAATATTATAGGGGGTACATTTATGAATATATTTTGGTGGCTTCTATTTTAATTTGATTGCCTGGAATTTTCCTGATGCAAACAGGAAAGATGAATCAGTAGACTGAGATGTTTTGACAGATGAAAGAAATCCTTAAAAAAAATCAGTACTGAAGACCTTTACTTATATATATACGTGTTTTATACCTTTTACAGAGTATTATTGTTACTTGATATAGTAAGTAAGAAACTTAAGAGTAAGAGATCAAGAGAAAACCAACTGCTTCTCTGTCTAACTTCTCCTAGATCTTTATCCTTTGATCAGCATTATCATATGTAGATTTGGACTCAAAGGCACAGAATAGTTGCCAGAAGAAGTAAGATGGGAACATTTCAAGATGGATTGCTTGCAGTTTTCTTCAAGTGTGTGGTGGCAAAAAGTTACATAAGCAGTTATCTGGGGATTTGAAAAGGAAGGAGGACAGGGAAGAGGGATAAGAAGTGGTAGAATATGGTAACTGCTGAAGTACTTTCCTCTTTTGTGTGTGCTTAAGTGTACTGGGGATTTTTTGTTTTGTTTTGGGTTTTTTAAGTGAAATAGATAAGACTGAAGAAAGTGAGCTAAAATGATTTCAGGGTACAATTTAATGATATAGGGACCATCAGGGAATATAGACTTAAATAATTGTTTGGGTGTTAGTTTCTCATTGTATCTCCTCTATGGTTGTGCTATTACAGTATTTTATAGGGCTCTCTGTGAACTGTGTCAGTAATGTGACCCCAGTTTAAGTCCTGTCCCTACCACTCTATCCAAATACTGTTAGCTTCTTCTACACAACTTTTCTATGAACTGTAGCTTTTATTTTCCTTTCTGGTGCTAAATCTTCCTCTTGTACAGGATCTGAGTTTCCCATCTTGACTCTGGCTGCTCTGGCATGCACATGCATTTTGTAATGCATGGAGAATGTAAAACTCGTTGCTCTTTGTTCTGTCACTGTCACTTTCCTTTGCCACTCTCCCTGGTCTCTCTTTTGTTTTTAAACCAATAAAATTGAAATCTTGAATGAAGTATTAAATTGATTTTTTTTTTTTTCCTCCCATGTATTTACAGTAGTTAGTGTCTGAAGAAAGGATGCTGTTCACTAGCAATACATTTCATTATAGTTTTGCATTTCATTGTGTGAGTAAAGAGCATATCAACTATCCTATTAACTGAAGAATGTGTTTTACCTTTTGATTTGTGCCGAACTGCTTTTAGATGAAGACGAGTAACAAAAAAATGAAAGCTGATACTAAAATGGTTTAAAATAAAATTGTTAATCATAGTTACTTGAGAAGAGTATCAAAATGGATTTTGCACTTCAAACTACTTTTGTTATTAAACTTCTCTGATTTTATCCCTCCCATCATTCCTAGTTGTTTTGTCAACTACAGATGATTTAATTACTATGCTTAGCTAAACTCCTTGAACTAAATTGAAGAAGGTAGTCCCTTCTGCTTATGTAGGTAGTACCTGGGTCAACATTTGATCGATGAGGTCAGTAATGAAATTGATGTACCTAGCCAGTGATTTGCCTCAGTTTTGTGGTATGCTTTGCTGCTGAAGTTTCAAAGTCATATTTTTTTGCTTGTTTCTGTTGAATTTAGACTGTTTTAGTAAACCTAGGCTTTAATACAACTTCTGGCATTTTCCACATTTTTAATAATACACTTAATGTTTTTAAACATTAAATATGATAAATTGAAATACAAGCATGTATTTCTTTAATTGTAATTCACCATGATTTATCTGGGTGTGTCTCTTTTATTCTTCTGTTTCCTTTGTTGAACTGTCTGTAACCTCTTATTTCATGATTCCTAGTTTTACTTCTATCGTGTTGTTTGTAGAAAAGAAGTTGAGAATTAGTGGCAATGTTGAAGGGCAGGTTCAACTTTTCAGCTTAAGTCATATAAGTAAATGGGTCAAAAATATTATTGATAATACTTCAGTCTTTTACCGTCTCCAGCTTCATGCTTTTTCAGTCATAAACTTCTGGCAAGAATACTGTGTTTTCTTCATGATTTCATCGTAACAACATAAAGTTTAATGAAAATGAAAAACCATGTAACACCAAAGCAGTTGTAGCTGTGATAGAGTTCAGTCCTGAACAGGAAAATAATGAGTTTTAAAAGGCAGCATAGGTTTAAAGATGATTCCGTTCTTCAAAATGTTTTAACTTATTCTGGCTATGAGTCAGAAAAATTATAGAGAAGACATTTCATTTTTTTTTCTCTTTTTATGTATTTTGTATGTTCAATTTCAGTGTTATAGCCTCAGTAAACTTAGTTTTCTGCAGTTATGTAGCTTTCTCCAGTGAAGACAGCTATTTAAATATATAAAACATGACTGTGATTTCCCCATATTGTAAGACTATAAGATAGATTTAAATGTGCATTTTGGAATTCTCCACGTCTCAGTATAATTAACTTCTGTTGTTTTGTGTTCCTTCTCTTTACATAAAAAATCTGTTGTAGTTGTGATGGTGCATTTTGTGCCATGGATTCTGTTTTCTCTCTCTCTCTATGTATATATACATATGTATTTCTTTTTTCTTTACAGAAAACCAACTTTTTGGATGCCTTGTGGGGAGATGCATCTTTAACATGGATTATGTGTTTGGTCATCCTCTAAGACCTGAGGCAACAGTATGTGTGCTGCATATAAATAATTAATTGTGGGAAGAACTGAATGGCTACATCACAATAAGAAGCTGGTTTTAAAATGTTTTTATTTCATGCCAGTAATCCAAGGCTGGGAAAGCCTAGTAGCCCAACAGTCAAAAAAATTCCCTTTTTTTAGAATGCAGTTCAAAAAGAACAAGTAGTCAATGTATATTTTACCATGTGTTCCCAGATTATTTAGCACTGAATCTTTTATTACACTGAAATCATGTTGTGAGAATTGATAGACAACACCCCCTCACCATCCCCAACCCATATCCAGCATCTAGACTCTGTCAGGATGACCTCCGAGGAGATGACAGCGTCTGTTCTCGTCTCTGTAGTACAGAGTAAAGTGATACCTGCTAAGTCAGCTGGAGATGAAAATACTGAAAATGCTTTGAACACCAGTGTTATAAAAAGACATACTGTGAGTCCGGAAAGGCAGACCACGCACACACTCTCATACTTACATAGACTTGAAGGAGAAAGTCTTCAGGGCTCAATGCCCAAAATATTCTCTCTGGCAAAAGAACAACTGACTAATGACAATAGTAATGAAACGTTCTGGGAGGGGAACAGTCCCATTACTGATTCAGTGGAATTTCTTAACATTAACTGTAACATTGTACAGAAAAACTACAAGAGCAATATCCCGTGCAGACAGTTGTATAAATCTTGTGATCCCTTAGCAGGGGGAGAGGCATGCCTGGAAACTGGAATTCCTGTTTCACTGGAAAGAGCCATGCTTGCTGAAATTCAGTTGAAAATGAATGGACCTTCGTTAAGAAGCCAGACAGCAGTAAATAAGAATGACAGCAATGATACTGATAAAGTGGCCTTCTTTCACTTTCATTGTGCTAGTGAAAGGAATGTATCAAAGGCTTTGTGCAGTTTACACGATGACTTAATTTTGGATGACTGCTTGCAGCCAGTAAGTGTTGGCGAATGTAACACCGCTGGTTCCCCAGCCTGCACTTGCAGATTAATGGAGTTGACAAATAATTGTGAGACTGAAAATGGGCAGCAGCTGTATGAAGAAGCTTTAAGGGATAAGTATTTATGTCTGGAAAGAGCTCCACGGAAGGTTAAAGTGGCATGCTCAGGTCACAACTTCTGTGGAAATAACTTTACTGGAAGAATGCCCTCAAAGCCCTTTCTGAGC
>VZZY01008480.1:37858-59272 GCA_013400335.1 Eurystomus gularis | reverse complement strand
TATTTAAAGATTGGAATGAAAACAATTTCCAAATGTACTATTTGTTTTGACCTAATTTCTATTTGGCCTGTTTCTCCCTTGCCCACAGACATCCAATATTCTGAATTCACAGTGAATGTACTATTTACTCACACACAATCCCTCTATTTTTAAAATATATTGTAAAATCAAGGGTGCAAAGACAAAGCTGGACGGTGAGGGAATACAGGGGGAAGGAGCTTCCATAAGTTGGCAGTTGAAGCAGCTGGACATATTTCAGATGAGAAGCAACTAGAAAAAAGGTTATGGAGTGGGGTATGCATTAGATGGTTACAACAGCTATTTTTCCTTATCTAAATTCAAAGCCAAGAGATTTATTCAAATTTATTGGCACCTGGAAAATTCAAAATAATCCAATAGATCACTGTCATGCAGTATATCATTAGACCAAGGAATTATGTGCTGCAGGAAATAAGAGTAAGAACTGAGCAATATCCAAACAGAATAGTGTAGCTGGATATATACGAGTGGATATACCGTTAGCATTTACAACTAATTTCAGAAAGTTATTAAATCATATACCATAAGGTTTAAGACAAATTCCGTCTTAAAAAGAAGTTCTATAATCTGCCTCAAAGTGCCTACCAAAAGCAGCAGTCAACTATCCTAAACTGGAAGAAAAATCAAATTATGATGGATAATTGAGAAAAAAAAAACAACACAGAAGGAAAGGAGAAAATGTTGTCTTTTTTGCCAAATTCAAGTCATAATCCTCTGGAGTCTCTGCTTATCTTGTATATCTCTACTAATGACATGATTTTTTTTCATTGCATCTCATCACATGGAAAAGACTAATTTAATGTGTCATAAAATAACCCATTTAAAAACTTCAGGGACTATGAAGGAGTTGAAGAGGAAAAACCAAGCCAAAATCCTGTCTAAGAAATACTGTCTACTCACATGCAATGAGGTGAACAGCACAGCTGCTGAAGCTGAAGATTTTGGTAGCATAGATCGTCACATCACAGTCCTGTTGAAGAGATTATATGAAAGGAAAATCCCATTTTTCATGGATCATCTCTGTTGGAAACTAACTGAAGAATGCTAAGGTTGCAAGGCACACATGAAGAGAAAGTGCAGGTGGGATCAGTGGAGGGAGAAAAGGATGGAGGAAGAATTAAGCGAAGTCCTACCACTGAGCTTTGAAATGGCCGGCTCCCTGAAACTGAGGAGGCTGTAAGATAACCTAATGGAAAGGTAAGATTTAGGCAGAAATTGCAACTGAAAATTGAAATTTCCAGAGACATAATTAGTGAGTTTAACTGATCAGCAGGACAACTACTTTGCCAATTCAAAAAAGAGTTGATGGATTTAAAAAGGAAGAAGGGGGAAAAGGAAGAATTTTCTGGTTGAAAGCAAAGGATAAAAAACACTACATAGAGATCAGGGATGCAGATTATTTCTAAAATAGTTTGGAAATTTAAAAGAGTGCAGAAAAAGCCACAGAAACTTTTAAGGACTAGCGAAAATACTCAGCCTTTAAAGGCTAAATCTGTTTATTTTATTAAAGCAGAATATCCTGGTACCTTAATGTGAAAAATACTAAACCCTAAAGGACTTGTTTGAACCAATGCTAAAAGTTATAAGTAGTATCTTGCAAGTAAAGCCAAGCAAATGCAGATAAAATAAGATAGTATTGCTATGTTTTTTGAACAGTGAAGTTCATTAACCATGGTAGCAACTACAAAAAGAACTGGAAAAATTTTCATCATTTCAAATCAAGACTGTTCTGGGAAGATGTGTTTCAATTAAAAACAAACAATGGGGATCAACATCTGTGTATTGTTTCTGTTAAGGTTTCTGTCCTGCCAAATACAGGCAGTTAGACCAGATCACATAACAATAATCTCTCCTGGCCCTTAATTCTCTGCATCTTGTGCCTGCAGTTCTGGTTGCATGTCCTCTAAGGCGCCAAAACAGATCTTCCGTGTAGTAATACTTATGTCTAAGACTAATCTACATTTTACTAAACTTTATTCCTCCTTTCTTGCAGCTGGCAGATGAAGTATTACCATTTTCCACTGTCCACTCAAACATTGCTTTACTCTTTGTATGCAGCTCTTTATTGTGTAAATAGTACTACCACATGTTTTACATCTTCTCCTTCCAGAAACAAAGATGATGTTAGTGCAGAGTTACGCCATCCTGCACCTATCCTCTGCTTGTGCATAGCTCAAACAGAAATCTGAAACATTATTAAGAGTGTAACATGGATCCAGCTTTTGAAGTTACGGTACCCAGAAGCATAAGATCAGGAATGCATTAAATCATCTCAGCAAACAACACTGAGGCAAGATTAAGTATACGAAGTATACCTAGGTCGTCGTGTTAAAACCACTTTTAAGACCTACCAACAGAAGGGACCCCACAGACTGCTAGGTAACCTAGTAAAGAACAGAATTAAATTACTGTTTGGGACCAGATCATTAACTGGTGTAAATGAACCCTAATGAGTGAGCCAAAGAATTCACCTAACTACATGAAAAGGTCTGACACATGGATAATGAAGATGCCTGCCATCCCAATAGCTTTAGTTCCAGAAGACAATAGTGGTGTAAGCTATTGCTGTAACTCTTAGTAGCAACCCTGTTGCAGGTGGAATGAGGACAATGAGCAATAAACAGCTGCAAGTTCACCATCATCTTTCATGGCAGATATTTGCATAAACTAGCACCAAATTCCAACCACTGTGCATTAAAACATGCTGTTCACTGAGTGACCTCAGCAGTTCCAGTTTTGCACATTAATTTTCTCTCTAAAGCAGCCAGCTTCTTATGTTTCACAGGGTGCATCACTTCAGTAACCCTGAATGGGTTATGGTCAGTAGCACCTGGAAGAAGGCTAGCCATTCTCATCCAAGTGCATTCATTAGACTTCAGTGGAAAGGTCATGATATTCAAAGGAAAGCTACTCCACAAGTCTTATTTTTGCAGCTCACGGAAAGGATTTTATGAAGATCCATACTATCATGTTGCATACTGCTCATTTTCCTCACACTTACTTGCTCTGTCATCCAATACATCATTCGCACACAACATTTTCATCTCGTTTAATTTGTGCCCCCACAATGAGTGAGAAATACAAATCTAAATGCTCTTCTTCCTAATTACGGCCAGCACCAGCAGCCAAAGAATTATGGATTTAGGTGCTCAGACTTATACCACAGTTGAAAGAAGCAAAATTGAGTTAATTGAATGAAACACCTTAGAAAACTAGTACCAAGCTATGGGAAGTACAACCAGAGCCACTAATCTACAGAACCGCAGCAGAACAGCAAAGTCTGACGTGTGTCAATAAGGATACACAAGTGTCCTTCACAGGATTTACAATGTATATATTAAGAAGCTAGAAGGATTTAACAAAATTGCTGTACTGACAGCCTTAAAGCTAACTGCATATGTTTTGACATCATACATAGTATGGCAGGATACCACCACAAAGAGGTGCATTCCAGATAACTCATGCCAGTGTTTTGAATAAGATATGAATTATATTTACTTTTGTTTTGTATTTTTACTAGGGGATAAAAAAACAAAATAAAACATGTCACACTTTGTTTATTCTTTTTTTTTGGCCTTCCCAGCCAAGCATGCTCTCAGTCTGCAAACATTTAACATTTTCAGCATAAGTGCTTTACCACAGAAGACATCTGAAGGTTATACTCTTCCCCTTACTCTAATAAATTATATAACTCAGATTGATCAAAGCACTCTCTCAACTTGAGCAAAGTAATGAAAGAAAAGTTTAAATTAGAATCATTTACATTTCCTCAGTATTGAAAATGTGGCTATGTATAGCAGAGAGAGGAAGGAGCTGGTTTTGGTGTTGCTGATTTTTATTTTTAAACAGACATAATCAAATCTTCTTTTAAAGTTGCAATTAATTCCTAGCTGGGAGAGGGTACAACCCATATGGAATTAAATTTCTCTTCGGAAATCATGTGTTTGCATTCCTCCTATATGATGATTTTTACCACACCAGAAACTTCCTAATTAATTGCAACCTACTTCACTATACTGAAACAGATGTAAATAAGAACTTTTTCTAGTCATTATTATCATCCTCACCACGCATGTGTATAAAGAAGAACACCAGAGGCTTTGTGCACCTACAGGTTAAATTGCATCACACCATCTCCTGCAGAATATCAGCAGTTTTTTCTAGGTGAAGGAAGGACAGAAGCAAGATTTTTAAAAAGAAAAAAAAAAATTTTAATCACTCATTGGTACTCTTTCTGCTCAATTGAAGTCGATGCTTTGACAGAGCTCTTTGAACATCTCACCTGAAGCAATTGACTTGTAACATAAAATGGCTCTAAGGGATGAAATGTGAAATATAAATTTTAAAAGTTTCTCTGGCGGCATTGTGCTCCAGTCAGGGAGATACTATCAGATCCTGTGCATTTGGGAAAATCAGCAAAGTGATTGAGCTTGATTTTAAGTAGAAAGAGGCTGACAGGATCACAGAGGAGAGCTTAAATTATTGGAGAACTTAAAGGTGAGAAGAAGCTAAAGCAGTAAAACCCAATGAAAACAAAATACTGGAGAGTGAAACATACTCAGGAGATGCAAACACGCCTAATGCCAATCATCATCAGTTTGAAAGATGGTACTTATTAAGGAGAGAGTTTCATACTCAAGAGACTGTTTTGGAGTAAGCCGCGGAATCAGGAAAAGGATAGCTCAGATGATGGATACTGCCAGTGTAAAACTCACAGTAGGCTTGCTAACAAAGATCCCTGAAAATATTCAAAGACTAAATAGGAAATTGCAATATTCTTACAGTCTAGCTCTATCTTAGCATTTATTTTCCTATCTAGAAGTTATCCGTTGTAAACTAATCCATTGCCCCAACAGGACTTTTCTTGGAGTTGGAGGCTGAAGGCCTCCATAATAAAGAAGAGCTGGTCTTTTGAAGCTGAATGATCACTACTCTCACCACATAATCACTAAGGTAGCACCCTTGGTCTATGCGATACTAGAAAGAGTGAACCATGACTTGCAACATCATAGACTTTACTGCAGTGCAACCCCAAAAGAAAAGAAACCTCCTGTTACACAGCCTACGGCAATACTGAAAAGAACATTATTAGGTTAGGAAAATTCAGTCAATATGATTGGTATGAATATCTAATTTTTAGATCTCTTAAGGCACTCGATCAGGATTTGGGAAACCTGCATTCAATTTCTGTCTCTGCCAGAGACTTCCTGTGTGACCTTGGGAACATCACATTTTTTCAGCCTCTTTGCTCATAGGCAGAACACGGACAATAATCGTTCCCCACTCTGCCATATCTGTACCAGTTGTAAATTCATACCCCAGCTGTATCAGTCACTGCCACAGCACCTCACACCAGGTTGTCTCAGGCTTCATGGAGTATGAATATGAACACTAAATCTTGTTTTAACATCCATTGTTCCAATAAAATTATAGCCTCTAAAAACTTGTTCCTTGCTTCAGGATGAGGATGCCTGTCCTACAGTGATTCAGTAGCTTGCAGTGGAATGTGCCTCCATGGATTTTGTATGTTTTAAAGGGGCAGGTCTGCAGAGCAAGGAAAGAGAAACCTGCTTTCCTAACACCAAAACCACTTCACCACAAAACCTTCTGCTTCTCTCCTCAGAACTGTTTTTGTTTCATAGTATGCAGGGGCTATCTGGAAATAGGGAGACAAACTGAACACCTTTTGATAATAAAATCATTAAATGGCAAAAAATAGGTTTGTCAGTTGAGTACCTTGCCTTGACATTTATTCTGTTCCTTCTCTTGCTTAGTATATTCAGGACTCTTAAGGGCTACTCCAGTGCTTTGGGATGCATACTCAAGACGTCTCCTCCTCACAATGCAATAGCTCTCACTTTCAACGATCAACATATCCCATGCCTCATCATCTGTGTCAGGGGCTGTACAAGCCTAACAGCAGTGTCTTCAAAATAACAACCAAAAAAAAACAAAAAACCACACCACATTTAAGAACATCCAACTGTTCCACATCTGCACTGTGCTCAGCCAGACTGAAAATATGTTCTGAGTAAGTGATGGAAACAGGTCAGCGTAAATACTTGGCAACAACAACAGACATGGCAGTGTCGCGCTTTTTATTTCAAAAGCTAGCACACAGCCTCTGTAACGGAAAAAAAATTTCTGAGGACAAGGTGATTTGCTCCAGATAGACATTCAGCATGCCTGTTTTGATGTTCAGGCCTAGAAACCTTTAATTATGTAAACACACCTTCCCAGAGGTAGGATTTATATTTCTTCATTGATTTGATGATCATAAAGGTCAACTATACTAAATTTCATCAGGTGACATTAGAACTAATGTCGTATCATTAGCATTTTGATCTGCTGCCACTGAAGTCAAGCATTTTAACAGTGTGGTTATTCCTCTCTTCCCCATCCATTTTTTTCTTCTAGGATGCTCCCAAAAAATTGCATCAAGCAAAGTTATCAGTGTAATCATCTTTGACTTGTACTTGGAAGGAACCTAGCTTGTTTTTCACACATAAAACCTACTCAGCTTGTTTAAGCACTCAAGACAAAGAGAGCAAAAACAGATAGAGGCATTTTGCTTTTGGAAGCAGCCCTTAACAATGTATAACTTTGTGGTAGTAGAGGGATATGGTTTCAATTCTAACCTGGATCAGACTCTAAATATTCTGACATGGATCAAGCAGAATTGCCAAAACATATTCTTCCCTTTCAAAACATTCCATTGGCTCTAGCCTCATTAGGCAGTTTAAACACTATTTCACTTTAAAAAATTAAAAATACAGTGTTAAAAGGTTGCATTGAAATAGCGAAAAGATGTGGAACAGTACTACAATGGCACTTTAATTATTCTTCTTTTGTGCTCTTTGAGGTACCATAGTGTTAGGCGTCAGATTAAAATTAGGCATTGCCCAAATGAATAGCTGTTACATTTACTAGGTTCATTTCTACTAGTTTTTCTGGAATTAATAAAATTAAAACCATTGTTTTCTCTTATGTGGCAGGTTAAGGCAGCTTGCTATAAACACTACTGTGTTCAAGAGCCACAGTTGGCCTTGCTTCAGAGTGGGATTGGACCAGATGACTTTCAGAGATCCCTTTCAACCTAAATTACTCTACAACATCCCTAAATGTCTTTTTCCACTTCTTTTAAAATTAATTTCCCAAGTATTTTCTTGCTTGCATTGACAAATAACATTAGATTATATCACACAGTTTCTACCGGCCACACAAGTTGCTCAGTTACATTTTTAATCAATTCTGTGGCAGCATTTAGCATTACCGTGGTTCCTGCACTGTCACCACTTACCTTTGGATTTGGTTACTAACACAAACAATCCAAATGCTATTAAAAAAAGCATGTTTAAACTTTCTTTAAACAAAAAAGGTGTTACCAGAGTGTTCTGTGGTAATAATATGACCTATGCATCATCTTACCCACACTTCCATCCACTTCCCTGTAACAAGTTTTTCAGACTTAATTTCTCACTTGTTTTTTGCAGAGCAAAGAAAGGAAAAGGAAAAGGACTTTTCTAAGGTCAATACCACCATGAATTCGTATTTCTAATCTCCTGCTTTTCTCTCCCATGTGAAGGGACTTACAGCACAGTCCTGGCCTGACTATCTTTGTACCCCATAGGTCTCAGGGTATGCTAAATTCACTTAGGTTTGTAATTTACCTCAATGAGAATAGTAGTGCCACGCTACACTGATTTAAACCAAAGGATGTAGGTAAAAAGGCACAAGTAAGTGGAAAGCAAAACAACTTATCGGTGGCAAATTCCCCTACTCACACACCTGCAGGTAAATTGCTCATGTAATTATACTGACTCATGCCCTTAATTGGAAACATCCCTTACAGAATGCTCTGAAGAAACCACACTATCAGAGAATTAGAGAGAAGGTAATCTTATAGACTACAATATATATATTTTTTTTAAGACAACCAGGTGAGGGGAAGTAGCTTACTAATCAGCTATCACTCTGGAATCCTACAAAGGTTATATAAAATACTATGCACATTATTTCAGTAAATAGCCCAGAAAACAGTAAATAGCAAAATGATGACATAACATATCTACTTCAAGACAAGCTTTACATTCATTACTATGATTCAGAAAGATCTTGGAGGACTTGTAGAGCATTCCCCCTAACATTATCTAAACAATGAAAGCATGAGCTGAACTTGACAAATTATTAGAAAATTACTAGCAAACAAACAGAAGACCACAGTATATGCTCGAGGTATACTTATAGATAAAGTAGGCAGGCTATACCATGGGGAAAATAATTTCATATTTACACTGTTTTTTACAATTCTGCCTATCTGTAGGTCAGCAAACTTGGAGACATCACAAGGTTCCAAACGTGTCTCTCATCTAGACTGCAATACCCATCCTTAGGTTTACCTAGTGTACCCAAAGAGTTCAACCACCAGAGGAATACAATGTTTTTCTGACTTATTTTGGCCAGAGCTTTTCATGCCACATTTTTCAAATTGTAACAATGACCTTGAAAAGAAGCATAATTTACTGTTTCCTGACGCATCAAGCTAACCCCATAGACTAACTTATTCAGTCACAAAAGTGACAATTGCACATTGAGATAAATACACAGCTAGTATTTGAACAGATTAAGAGTTGTGACAAAAATAAAACAAAACACAACCAACATTTCACCCTTTTCATAACACAGGTTAAAAAAAAGGCAAACAAGAATTCTTAGCTTTATTATACTTTAAATGCCTATTGTACCAACTTAAAAAAAAAAAAAAAAATCACTAGAGTAGCCTAGGCCAGCAGTACCAATTCATCTAGTTAAATGACACCAAGATATGCTGTTCATACCACTAACAAGGATTAGCATGATGATGGTATTCTAAAGATAGCATTGTTAAATAAGCCAAATATACCCCAGGAATCAAGCTCAATATATAATGCCAATCTACGCCCATCAATTAGGATGACACATAGACTGCTAAAAATATCCAAATCCGTAACGACCGTTGGTCCTCTGAACCCAGTCCAGCTCTCTAAACCTCCAGGCTATCGTTATAGGCTGATAGAGGTAGCCTGTAAAGTCCAGCAGTATTTGTAGTCAGCAGTGCTCAGCTAGCACAGTCTGTCTGGAGCACAATACTCTAACTATTTGTATCTCTGTAAGGCATTTTGATCTACTGAATAGCTGTAGATAGCAGGAGTATTACTACTTTTTCAAAGGGGATGCTTTCACATAAAATTCATAATTGAAAAATAATTAAACGTATCAACTCTTTAAATCAGCCTTTATAAGAGATGGAAGCTCTGGGAAACTAGATTAACAAGCATCTCCTGAGCAGCCATTTGCTACAGAATGTTTCCTAAAAGGAAACACATCCTGAGCTGCACAGGCAATGTTGAAACACCTCAGGAAAACACACCACAGCCTTGAACTACACGTTAGTGAAGTTATCTTTGTAAGTGATGTAACTTGATGAGTTCCCTGTCAAAGATGAAGGAGACAGAGGGGCAGAGGAAATGAGAGGAAAGAAGGAATAAGATTAAGTAAGAACTCAATCAGGCAAAACGACTCAAAAAAACCCCCAGTTTAGTACTTTGATGCTTTCTAAAACATTCAGTCTTCCAGCCATACATGCAGAGGAAAACAAACATTCGCGTTCGCAGAAATCCAGCTGATTTAGTTTGTTGGTAATGTGGGTACCCCTGACAGCAGAGATTGGAAGTGAGCTGTTAAAAAACCCCCTTGTGACACAGCTGAGTAGTAGTATCTGGTGTGCTTCCATTGCTGGCATGAGAGGAATTCCCTTCTGGTTTCCATGAATCTTGATGCTGCAGCAACCTTGACAACAGGTCATAAGCGACTGCACATTAGCTGATTCTCCAGATCCCTTTTCATTCTTGCAGGGTTTCAGTAGAGATGCCAAGTCTATCTTTAGGATATCCAGTCTTCGTCTGAAATACTGCAGTAGCTAACTTTGATCTGCCAACCTTGATTGCAGAATAGAAGCACCTTTGACAACTTCTGTGCTCTCAGGAAAAAAGCAAAAAGGCAAAGCATCCAAACATACATATGGTTTTTCTCCCTTTCTAGCCTCACAACCAAAGACAGCCCTGATGAGACTGCTCCACAAGGAATGGTGAATAACATGGTTCAAAAAAAATAAACAAGCATTCCAGTTAAGTAACTGATCACCATCTCTGGCTGACCACACAGATGACCACGTTAACTGATCCCACTAGGGATCAGTTAACACAGCTAATCAGTGAAAAAAAAGCATCACAACCATTTTTCATAAACACATCTAGAATACAGTTGTGCCCAAACTGTAGCGTGATTTACAGTTCAAGACACATATTTTAGACAGTTAGTGTTTAAGCGTATGCTATCTTGCTGCACTTCTGGATTTTTCCTTATTTTTAGGGTGATTCACTAACATATTACTGGTTAAGCTTTAAGTTTACCTGACGTCCCCAAACATACCAGATGTCTTACAATCTCTTGTTATAATAGTAACAAAACAAAAGCAAAAAGCCTGATCTTCATGGCTTTAGGGATCTGTAGAGCCAGCACTAGTCTTTCATCCAAGCCCATTATAAGTGTACCAATACAAATCTGAGAAAGTAAGAGCAGCTAGTCCCAATCAAAAAAAGGTCTGGCAAGACTAATAGTGAAGGACCAGGTAAAAGGGGTGTAACCAAAAAGAGGCTAAAGAGGGTGACCTTTCCACTGTATCACAGAATGGTAGAGGTTGAAAGGGAACTCTGGGAATCATCTAGTCCAACCCCCCTGCCCAAGCAGGTTCACCTAGGGCAGGTCACATAGGAACACATCCAGGTGGGTTTTGAAAGTCTCCAGAGAAGGAAACTCCACAACCTCTCCAGGCAGCCTTTTCCAGTGCTCTGTCACCCTCGCAGGAAATAGGTTTTTCTTGATGTTGATGTGGAACTTCCTGTGCTCCAGTTCCTGCTCATTGCCCCTTGTCCTATTGCTGGGCACCACTGGAAAGAGTCTGTCCCTATCCTCTTAACACCCTCCCTTTAGATATTTATAAGCATGGATAAGATCCCCTCTCAGCCTTCTCATCTCCAGGCTGAACAGACCCAGGTCTCTCAGCCTTTCCTTGTAAGGAGAAATGTTCCAGTAGTTCCCTATCTCTCTTGAGCTGGAAAGCCCAGAACTGGACATAATACTCTAAATGTGGCCTCACTAGGGCAGAATAGAGAGGCAGGAGAACCTCCCTTGACCTGCTGACCACACTCTTTTTAATGCACCCCAGGATACCATTGGCCTTCTTGTCCACAGGAGCACACTGCTGGCTCATGGTTAACTTGTTGTCCACCAGGACTCCCAGGTCCTTATCCATGGAGCTGCTTTCCAGTAGGTCAACCACTGTACCAGTGCATGGGGTTATCCCTCTGCAAGTGCAGGGCTTTACGCTTGCCCTTGTTGAAGTTCATTATGTTCCCTTTATATCCAAGTGCCTTCAATGTTTCCAGAAGTACACAACATATTTCATCCAAGCCACCACAGCTAATAGTTACCAGTTTCTACCTTTTACTGCTGCATCAAATCTCTCATAAAGAATCCTTTACATAGTCCCATGACAAGGAGCTCCACAACTAAGCCATACACTGTCTTGCAAACTGATCCCTGCTGTTTCCTTTTGAGCCTGTTGCATGATAATTCTACATGTAACCACTGTGAAGCTTTTACAGCCAAAACTGGAGGCTTGTGTGTTAAAGTACATTTTTGGCAAAAAAAGTGATTGCAAACACAAGTTATAAGTTTGTTTTAATACATCTGTATTTCCAAATCATTGAGACAATATTTAAAAGTTATCTTCAGATGTACAGGGCATCAGTAAATACAGTTCTGGAAAATCCAGAAAAATCAAAATGCCTTGTGAAGTGATAGACAGTAGATGCAATACCTGAAACAATTCTATTTTTCCAATGGGTGAAACTCTTCACAGAATCACGGAATAGTAGGGGTTGGAAGGGACTTCTAGAGATCCAGACAGGTCTTGAAAGTTTCCAAGGAAGGAGACTCCACAACCTCCCTGGGCAGCTTTTTCCAGTGCTCTGTCACCCTCACAGTAAAGAAGTTTCTCCTCATGTTGAGGTGGAACTTCTTGTGTTTCCATTTCTGTTTCCTCTTGTCCTATCACTAGGCACCATTGAAAATAGACTGATTGCTCCATTTTCCTGACACCCACCTTCAGATATTTATAAACATTGATTAGATCACCTCTCAGCCTTCTCTTCTCCAGGCTAAACAGACCCAGGTCTCTCAGCCTTTCCTTGTAAGGGAGGTGTTCCTGTCCCTTAATCATCCTCATAGCCCTCCATTGGACTCTCTGCAGTAGTTCCCTGTCCCTCTTGAACAGGGGAGCCCAGAACTGGACACAATATTCCAGATGTGGCCTTACCAGGGCAGAGTAGAGGGGAAGGAGAACCTCCCTTGACCTGCTGGTCATACTCTTCTTAATGCGGCATGGAATACTATTGGCCTTCTTCGCCACAAGGGCACACTGCTGTCTCATGGTGAACTTGTCCACCAGGACTCCCAGGTCCTTCTCCACAGAGGTGCTTTCCAGCAGCTCTTTGCTATAACAAGTACATATTCAACACATTAGGAATATCCTGCCAGGCGTATTTCTTCATATACAAAGTAAAAATGAGATCTTGACCACCTGACTTTACTGGAACCCAAAAGCAGCATTTCTCAAGAGACCATTATCCCAGTACTCCCAAATCCTACTACAGTTACAGTGTGCACAAGATCAAAAGAACGAGGTGCATTGCTCCTTCTGTGTTGTGTAGATACTCTGATACTCAGAGGACAAGAAACAGACACATACCTCATAATGTGGGAAAAGGTCACACACATTTTGACAGTTTTGAGAAAGAATGCTGTGCATTTGCTTTGTCTTGCAAGAAATTTTTCCTTCTATTTCTTGTATACAAGTATTCCAAAGATGCACAAATACAACTCTGGAGCAGGGATTATTTTAGATACTTTAAATGGAAGTCTAATAATAAACTGAGAGGCTCAATCTTCAAGTTCTGGAGGCAAGCATATAATTAAATGTCTTTTTCTCATCTGAAAGAGAGCTTTCTTCCTGCTAGGAAAGAACAGTAAGATGCTGTGTACATTTTCATTTTACTTAATTCTTTTGCTTCTGCTCACTTTTTCTTATATAAAATATAACTGGTGAAGTTCTCACACTAAGTCATTTCAGGTTTGCTCACTAATTATCAGCAGAAAGAACTTACATGGAGAGCACCTAATGCTTGTACATCAGGCTGCATGAAGGACATGGACCCCATGGGAGCCGAGATGCTTTTATTTGGAAAGCCATAACAATCATTGCCTCAGGCCAGCTGGAAAACACAGGAGCACAACTGCAGAATTTTCAGCAGTAGATTTTTATTTCTAAGAAATATTATTTTGAATTAATAATGGAGTTACAGGGTTGGATTTTAAGTGCCTGGAAATTAACCTGGCTGCATTAGTGAAAGACTTTGTGTTGGAAGAATTAAGTAGTTTTGCTCAATGTGCATATCTGAGAAGTCATGCATGACAGAACAGCTTTTGAGAACTGCTAGAGATGTTATGAGAAACTCCCAAACCCAAGAAAAACCTAAGCTTCATTAGGACACAATGTCTAGTAAATTATCTGGGAGAACTCTTCCACACCAGTTGCAAAGGTAGGATGCCATCTGTTAAGAGATGGAGTAGTTGCACTGTTCTATAGGACTGCTTAGTTAACGTTGAGAAAAGAGTTGAGGTTTGAGACCATACCGTAAGGCTCACGAATCTGCACATCAGAGAGAAGATATGGTCAAAATACAGAAATAAAGAGCTTTCTTAACATTTGTTGCAAATATGTATCAGATTTAAAACTAGCAATCCGTTCCTGCTTCTTAGTGGTGTATAGCACTGCTGTGGACTGCTGAGTAGCTGTCATGCTATGCAGCCTGGCTGCTTTCCAGTCCTGGGTGAAGCAATCCCCACAGCATTTGCATGGAAGAAATGATGGGTTCTTTTGATGTCAATAATCTTGAGCAAATAAAAGGTGGGTTAGGGTTTTCTGGCATTTATACGAATTCTTCATTGATGCCTCTTGTTCACAAGCAAAAACCTACGCCTCGTGTCCCAGAAACTCCTCAAAACGTTTAAGTATTCTCTCTGAAGCCCTATACAGAAAATACCCAGTCTTCACATCTTACGTTATGCTAGCATTTGCAAAACTGAAGGCAATCCCTTCTTCCATTTCTTTATATATGCAGGAATTGTCGGCTGCAAGTCTGGTGAAAAAGAGACAGTCCCTTTGATACAGCACAAGTGTTTTTTATCGAAATGCATTTGTTGGTTTAACTTTACAGCTTTAGACAGTTTCTGCAAATAATTTTTTATAATTACTTAAATGTTATTTCATATGAAAGTCATTACTACTAAAATCTGCAGTACCCCACCAGCAAGAAAAAGAAAGAAATGGGCAAAGTTGCAAGCACAGCTCATCTATTGTTTCTGACCCAAGCAGGGTTGCAAATGAAATGTCTGGAGACTCCTGCAGTTTTCTAGAATTACATGGTATGGGTCTTGGTGCTCCATAGCTGATTTACTAAAAAAAAATTCAAGATGCATTTCTCAAAAATGTGTAGTATGCTCCATGCCTGACCAAAACCAGGAAATCCATACACCAATGGCTGCTTAAGTCAGGCATCTTAGTGCCATAAGGGTGGGGCATGCAGACCCACATGGTCACAGTGGATTTGGAACAGGTATAAATTTTGCACGATAAACAGAGGGTGTGATGCATGATGTGCTCCAAATGTTCATTGGCCTACTAAAGTCCATCTCTACTCTGAAATTTACTCTTTTGTAGCAAAGGTCCAGTAGTGTTAAAGGCTTACAGGAGAAGAGGAATATCATGCCTGCCATACAAGCAAGTCTACATTAAAATAAGATTCAAACCAATAACCTAATAAATCCTTAACCTGTCTGGGAAGTGTTCCTAACCTGTCAGTTTATGTCCCTTTGTAAGTGACATAGGCAAATTCATGCAGAATCTTTGGAAAACAGGAGGATCTCATAGCATTATGTGGAGAAGGAGGTCAGTAAGGAATTTGTAAAGTCTTTTAGCATCTGCACAAGGCCCTTGACCTTAGCCAGCGAGGTATCCTTACCTCTCTTTTGTACCAGCTGATGATGCTATTAGCCCTGTCCAGGTCCCAGCCTCAGTAGAACTGTCTGGGGATTTGAAGATTCAGTCAAGAACTAGTTAAGCGTGCTTTTGACCTCCTCACCCTACATCTTCATTTCCATACCTTGGGGTTTTCTGCCCTTCCAGGTTCTTTTTGTCCCACTTCCATCTCCACCTGTGCTGTGTCAAGATATGTACCACAGCACCTGCTCAGGCATAAAGGAGAACAGCAGTTGAAGTTTATTGTGAGCTGCTTCTACTGCAGTTCTGCAGTGCTTTATTTCCTTTCAGAGGCCTAACAGAGTCCCCTTTAAAGGAAGACCTGGAGTCTCAACAATTTTTTTCCTAAGGTACTTTTATAATCTGTATTTGGGTTGAAAAATAACATATCTAACTAGAAAATGAGCATGAATCCAAAATATTGGACAGGTCTTTCCAGGAAAGGTGTTTCTTCTAGTTTTGGGGCATATGATTACTGTATAAGCTGGAAAAAAAGAGGTAGCATATATTGGCTCCTAAGGCTTTCCCAGAAGTTTAGCTCCAAATCCAGAAAAAACTTGTCAAAGAATGAACCATTCCTTCAGTAAAATAAAGTCTTCCACTAGATACGGTCATTTCTTAAGGTACGAAAACAGAACATTTGAAAGTAGGTCTAGTGTTTTATATCTTCTGGAGACTCGAAGAATCTCCAGAAATAAATAAAGATTAAGTCTCTTTGTTTTTTTTTTGTCTGCAATTACAAAGGTTGCAAATAGTAGAGCTTTATGCAAGCATGTAGATTCCAATAAAAGATAACAAAACTTTCAGGCAGCCACCAAAACCTAGGAAAATCTAGGCTCCCAGCTCTGTGACCAAAACAAATATCTATCTCTACAGCCAGGATCGACACAGAAAGCAGCAGTAGTTACTCAGGCGCCATAACAACTTTGGTTGTTGCCAAAATTACTGCCAAGACACTATTCTGGCTTTAACAAGCTCATTGTAGCACACTTAAATTCAGTCAATTAAGTTAAACCTAACTGCTGGAAAATTATGAATGGGATGTCCAAACAGTGCTTGCTTCAACTAATCTGATTCTCAACCAGTTTTATTTTTAACCAGGGCAGATTTGTTTTGTTTAGACAAGACATACACACATTTCTGTGATAGCTCAAACATTCTCCAGTAAGTAGCACTTATGTTTTCAAACTCTGCAGTATAGAAAAGTGCCCTGAAAAACACTGTGGCTGTTAAGTTCCTGGACAGTTTTTGCAGTACCTTTGCACTTCATTATTCATATTAGAAAAAGCAACAAAGCACTAGGAAGGTTCTGGGGGGTGTTTTGTTTTGCCTTTTTTTTTTCTCATTTGAATATACACTTACACAGCCTTACACTAGTACCCTGAATCAGTTTCCTAGAATATCCTTGTTAATATTCAACCACAGAGGAAATTGCAGTGCAGAGAAGAATGACTACATATAAATGCATTTCTGAAGCAAGCAAAGAGGAAAAAAAAACATAGTTGTCCAGACTTCAAAATTCCTCCACAGTGTTCACCTCCCAAGCATTTCAGCACCTAAGTTTAAGATATGTAGATTAATTTCTCCTTTTTAATTTGCGGACAAGGAAACAATCATTACAGCACATTTTGAAAAAGTAAGAATAAAAGAAACAATCAGAGCTGAATACCTGTGTTACTCTCCTGACATGTTACTGGGGACACAGAAATGTTCTGTTAAATGAAAGTTACCTCCAGCCATCTACAATGTTCTGTGATTTTTCTCCTCCAAATTAGTTTTAAAGCTCTCTTCTACCATAGCCATCACAAGAAAAAAAAAAAACAAAAGTCAACTTGGAGGTCACTGGAAGTGCAAATTTTACATCTGTGTCTATTGTTGTCACTCATCAGATTTTCCTTGCAACCACTGAGACCTGTTGCATCTTTGTTTTTTTATCTATGTCCATGGAGAATCTTGTGTAACTAGGTTATACACGAGTCCTAGGCTTCATACAGTCCTGCATTACACAGTCTTGAGTCCTAGGCTTCACACAGTGAAGTGCCATCATTCAGACTATTAATTTATTTAACCAATGACACTGAAACCAATGGGAAATAATTTAGAAGCAGGGGAAAAATAAGGAGAGCTAGAGGTGGAAATCCATTAGGTACTCCCACATGAGGCTGGAAAGGTTCCACAGATTTGTGCACCAAGGCTTCTTTGTAAGTGCCATTTCAGTGCTGATGTCATCAGAAAGGTTTATCCTAATTGGCATGGCTTTTTAATGGTACCAAAATATACCCTGGTCTTGAAGTTAATAAATTCAGCCCAGTTTAATACTTAGTACAATGCATTCCCTTTAATTGGTGGATAAAGAATGTGCTTTTTAAATTATGTACAGAGACAGCCTGGATTTAACAAAAAAAACACCCCATATAAATCCAGAAACTGGAAATGGTAGGTGACTAATAGCATTTACACTTTCAATAACCATGGTCAAGTTTTCTTTGTGTAGAGCTCCAGGATAAACTCAAGAGATGATTACTGTAATTAAGGAATTTACAGATCTCTTTCTTTAGAAACAAGCTATTTGGCAGAGATTTGCAGTCTCTTGAATAAACTCCCTTCAATCCTCCGAAGTCACTATCTCCTGCTCATTAGGTTCCCAACCAGCATACACATGATGTCAGTCAAAGCCCTATCCAAGCCAAATGGTTCTTGCACAGAGACATTTTCCAGCATCTGACTTCTCCAGGCACATGGGGTCATTTGCAGTCCCAGGGGAGAAGGCAGACTCCAGCAAGCTCCAGCCCATCAGATACTCATTCAAGCATTACACAGTCAACTACTCCAGTTACAGTCCCAATTATATCTAGGTTAACACAAAGTAATTTCTTTGAGAACAGAAGAGAGAAAAATCCAGATTTACATAGGTGTAACTGACTTGATTCTCTCCAAGGAGGTTCCACACCCCAGTCCAAGTCATTAGGGGCTTATATGACATGCCTGGGTATATTACAGATATGCAAAAGCAAGTTGTCCCCTGCTAGGAAAGATGGGATAGAGACAGCACCCCAGCCTGCATTATGAAAGATCTTCCTTACGGACAACTACATCTCAAACTTCAGCTGGGAATAAGAGCATCTAATCACATGCCAGCGACATTGAAGCAACTGGCTACACCTTTAGATTCAGTGCACCTGTCAATCAATGCCTTAAGTAGTGAAAACGCCTCTTGGAGCTCTAATGTAACATCCAAGTTTAAAATAACCTGAGCTGATTAAACCAATACTGACTACAGAAGTCAACCAAGTCAGTGGAGGTTTTCAAGTCTGTGATTTGGATTGCTCAACTTGAAATACCTCAAGAAGTATGATTTTAAGAAGATGTGGGGGAGGTGCTGAACCTCTCAGACTGGGCATACAAAACATGATCACCAGTCATAGTTATTAGATTAACCTCAATGACAATACATGGAGGCAATAGCTGTTCTCTGCATTGTTACTTAACTCTGAAGCCATCATATGTGCAATATACTTGAGAAGACTAGATCAAGAGGAAAGGGGACATTCAATTACATCAGAAGAATTTGCACTGAGTTTATCATAAGTCATGTAGCAGGTTCTGAAATTCATTGCCACAGGTTAAAAAAAAACAAAACAAAAAAACCCCAAAACACACAAACCACATGCTACTATCCAAAGGCAGATCAAATCTAGACACAGATAAGAATATTTAGAGAAGTTAGAGTCACCAACCTAAGAAGACTGCTGGAAAGGATAAAAGATTGTACTTCAGTTTTAGCTCAATTTCTCATTAGAAGGGATTAGAATGAAATTTTCATAGAAGCCTCTAATTCCTATGAGGTCTAACATCCTCAGCTCAAGCATCTGTTATGGTCATCAGAGAAATGGTAGCACGTTAGACAGACCACAAGTACAATCCAATATGGCAATTACTACATGTTTTCTTCCACTTGATAAAAAGCTAAACAGTCCATCTGATGCTGCCTTCAAAATGCAATCTTGGAACAAAACACCAAATAAACATTCGTGTATGAACAAAAGAAAGGCTGAATATGCTCGTTAGCAGCAACGATTAATATTCAGTTCAGGAGATGCAAGATTACCTACCCAGACCACAGTCTATCCCACCAGTCCCTTTGGGTGGTTTGTTTTTGAAAAGTTACTCTGTGAAATATTCCTTTAAATTGCAGTGAAAACAGGCATCGTCACTGAGCTGTACAGTTGGGTTAGGAGAAGGCAGAGTTCATTGTTTTATTTTTTAGATCAATGTGGGTATTTCAGTAGGATTTTGCTGCTCAGTGAGAAAGGGTAAAAGGAACAAGCAGATTATTTTCTTCTAAACATCTTTTCTGGTTTTTGCAGAGCAAGTAGTGCAGCAATTGTCTCTCAGAGACACATGAAAAGGGGAATAATGACTATTCAGATCTTAAAGTTACTGGAAATGTTATATGTAAAACTCTCCATTAGCCAAATAAATAACAGGGAAGGGGTGGGGGGAATACTGTTGCTGCTCACTGCTTTCTCAAAAAAAAAAAAAAAAACAACACACACACTTTCTAGTAATATGCTAGACAAATAGTGACAAATACTAGTCACATGACCTCTTTATTTCTCTTTCTTCAGGTTAGCACAACTGTGTAGGGATTATATATTTTATTACCTGTTCTGTCATTTTTACATAATTTAGCAAAAATACAATATAGGCCAAATATATTATTCTTGGAACTGGGGTTTACTTCATGCTAGGATTCCAAAGAAACATAGCCCAGCATCCTGGATTGACCCTAAGAGAATTCTTTCTTAAAAGCAGAGACTTAAGTATCCCAATCACAGCGGACCCACAATGACAGCAACGGATCTGCTCTCAAGCGCTTGAGACAGTTGAAATGAGTATCACATGTTAAGCAATATTCCAGTGCAGCAGTAGCAATAAACCAATTTTACAAACCAAATTTTTTTATAAAAACAGCCTCTAAACATACCCATAGTATTTCATTCCTACCAATGTACTCAGAAGAGATTGCAGTGAAAACACAGTGCTGAAAGAAAGAATTGGGTAAAAGCTTATCAGTTGTCTCAGACAAGAAGGCTTTAGAGAGCTTTCTAGTTCCCTTTCCCCTAGAGTGAAAAAAGTATGGTAGGCAGAACAATGGGAAGATGCTATTTTTCAAGCAAAAGAAATATTATTACTCACTTAAAATATACAGCTCAGACCCAAAAATGTGAAAAGAGTCTCTCTTGCTTTTCATACATGTGGAACAGGGGAGGTCATGCAAAAAAAGGCATTCATAAAGATACTTCAAAGTTTCAACCAGTAAGAAGCAAACACAAAGAGAGAAAGTGAGATAGAGTCTTTCACGGCATCTTCTATGCCCTCTAATCAGAGCCTGGAGACTGTTCAATGAGAGCCCTGAAAGGGTCACTTCACTTTATGCCTTCAATCCCCAGCCTAGGCAGGAAAACTATACTCACCCACCCTTAGAAAGTACTTTGCAATTTACCATTAACAGGTGACTTTGAAATGTTGTTATACAATAATTGTCTTCATAGGTATAATACCTACAGAATTGGTGAAAGATGTTTTCTCTCATTTAACAGTTATTTTTACCTGTTTCCTGTCTTCCTATTCAGTGACCAAAAATATTTCAGTTTTGCCTGTGTGTCTTATTTTCTGTTATCTGGCAAGAAGAAACCCTTGTTCTCCTAGCTCTTACCTCTGGTCCATTCCAAAGTGGTATGCAGAATTCAGTGCTAGCTGCTTCAGAGACCTCAGCAGCATGATGTGACCATAAGCTCAAGCCAAAACACTTCCCCAAGCCTGAAGAGACTCAGAAAGCATAGTCTGTGATGTTAACTTCATGCATTTCAGTAGGTGATAACTCCGATGCTAATGAAGGCCCTTCAAAAACACCAGTCACATTAACAGTTTTACTGCTAAGCATAATAGGCAGAAGAAAATCTAGGATTACTGAAAATTAATTTATTTTTATTTCAGCCACAGGAGCCACTCGGCTATCTGTGCTAACTGGTTAAATGTCAGTTTGCTACCCAGTATGAGAAACTGAGGAAAGTCTGAAGCATATTTAGTCTAAAAGTAAAATAATGCATAGAGACACCGGGTATTTGCTTGTTCTTCCCTACAACAGATTCGTTTCTGCATCGGTCTGAAGT
>VZZY01008480.1:2976-37845 GCA_013400335.1 Eurystomus gularis | reverse complement strand
GGAGGGGGGGCGGGGTGATGACGAGGGGGAATAGAAATCAGAGCTTTTCTCAGTCAATAGGCTGATTCTTGCTCTAAGGCCACCTTTTATGTGCATATTCTGTGGTAATCAGCTAAAACTTTAATGTAACATAGACTTTACAAACCTAAAATGTAATTTATGTTTTTTATCTAGGATGATCCATAGGAATGAAATTGATGGCTAACACCATTATCTTTGATACCCATGAAATACTTCAACTGAAAGAAGTGAAAAGGGAGATTTTGTACCCACTAAGCTGATGGAGCTCTCACTGAGAAATGTGAAATTATGCAAATATAGACTTTAAGAGCAACAGAGGAACTTTCTTCTGTTATGCACACACAAGTATGAACAAAAGGTCACACAGTGGTTAGCTAAGCTTCACAGCAAACAGCCTATTTAGGAACCACACAATGGTATATAAAGACTTGACATAAGTTATCAACAGCTACAACAGTGATGTAAATTTGTGACTACTGGAATGACTCTTAATTCTTAGATGATTTAAACAGGAATAAGCTGCTATTCTTCCTTGACTCACGTAGGATAGGAACTATCAGCACACATACAGCAAATAGTGATCACTCTAAAAAGAACTACTAGTTTCTTAGGTCAAAAAAGAGCATAAACATGGTACTTCTTAATTAAGGTCTCTTTCTCCGTATTTAGCCAGTTTTACCCGTAGCTTTTAAGCAATTCGTTTCTACTTTTTTCTTAAATCACGTCTTTGTGATGAGCAACACATGCAGCTTCAGGTCCATGTGTACTGAAACATTTTTTGTTAACCATTTGCTCACAAGATGAGTTAGAGGACAGTGATGTTCCACTAATTCTACTTATAGAATCTGAGAAATTGGAACAAGCAAAAAGAAAGAAAAAAAGAAAGAAAAACAAACAAACAAACAAAACCCCAGTTTAAATCACTTCATGATCAGAACCAGCAGTTCAAAGCTCATGAAAAACAGGATTGACATTCTTCTTGTGCTTCCTGATTTCTGAAGTAATTTGACATCTACCCTACATGTATTTGAGATCACTGAGGCTAGTTCCTGTTTTTGCAAAGAAACTTCTTTCACATTGCTTTATACCACACTCTTGCTTCAGAGGCTTTACTCTGCACAGGACAGATGTCTAGAATCACCATAATTTTTATTTCTGTTTTTAAAGAATTTACAGAACTTTATATTATTATAATTGTTGATTTCACGTGCCTCTAAAGATGCAAACATAGTACCTCATTAAGTGTTCCAAGATCACTGGTTCTCATTACTTCCAAAGACAGTCTAGTGCTGGTAGCATATTGACTTTTACAAGTACCTTGAAATCACAGGGTTTTTTACTGTACTTAAATTACCACTAAGATGAATTTCATCTGCAAGAAATCCCAGACTTCATCTTGAAGAGTAAAAATAACATGGATATCTAATAGAGAGAGGCTGCCCTTAAAAGTGCACTATGCCTCACATCTTGGAGGACATTGTGGGGTGTATTCATCCAACTGATCAAGCATGAGTGTAAGTGTTTGAACCAAATGCATAAAATACAAAAATTTAATCAAGTCTAATTGTTAGATTTTTTTCAAAAGCTCTGAGCTATAGATCCATTTTAAAAAGATAAAGCCATTTCTGCTGAACAGGTTACTCTGGTAATTCAAGTGAAGACAAAAAAAAAGTTGCTTATGTTCTTATTTTAACCAATTTAAAATAATCTTTCAGTAAACAAAAATGATAACTCTTCCAAATCACATGATGCAGTGACTTTCTAACCCTTTCACAAAAGGTACTTTTTTTTTCTTCCACAAAGTCATGATCTTTCTCTTCTTTTTGCCACAGCAATAACAACAACCCATGCAGTAGTAGCACATGAGCGAGGACAGGAGGACAGCCGGGAAGTTCATTTGCACCACTGGTCATCACGTCTTATATATCAGTTTGCAACAGAACACGCATAATAGTAACATTTTCACCCAATGATAGCTAAATCTGATTGAGCTTTGAGATAATTTAATTTATGGCCTAGTTCACAAAGAAAATTAAGTATCTGAGATACCTTACATTATCCTTCATTAAAATATACAATACACTATATTATAATAAAATAAATTGACCAGAGTATTTCTCAGACCTGTAACTCCACTCATTTGGATAATTCCATTGCTAGTCACAAACATTTCCAAAAAGATTCCCAGCTAGATCGAGTTTAAGCACTAGAACAACAGATCTATTGCTGTCATAAAAGCACTTGGGTGCAGAAATGGGAATAAGATCAGAAGTCTGTAACCTCTATTGTTACCATTGTAGTCTAATGGGTACAGTGGCTTTCTTGCTCACTTTCCTCTGACTAGTCTCCTGTCTTTCATCAGAATTTTGCAACATTACACATGTCCTATGGGCTTTAGCCACTAACCTGAAGTAATTTGCGGTCAGCTGACAGATTGCAGTCTTCCTCTACCCCTTTAGAATTGCTGGATTTTATTAAAATTGTACCTTCTAATAAAAGGAGAAATAATTCAAGCTAGTTTCCTGCTAGGTAACACATTATCTATAAACATATAAAGTGATTTAGCATAGGAAATACTAACAGGCAGAGGCAGCTCCTCCACACTATCCACATGTACAACCGACAGCTTACTGCTGAAATGACACTTCAGCGCATTGAACTGGTTACGTTTGTTTTGATTTTGCCCAACTGCAATTACATCTCCTGTCTTCAATTCAGTGAAACTTTATCCACTGTATCCAAATCTGGATTTCCCCTGTGATTACACCAACACCTAAGCTTTAATAAAAGCTTTTACTTAACCTGAGACTAATTTTTATGTTGGCATTCAAAAGTTATAAGACCAAATCCCTGTAAATCCACCCCAGCAACCTGTCTTTTATTCCAATGGCTGAAGAACTGACTCTTCAGTGATCATACAAGGAGGGTACTCCAGAAAATATTGCAAAATTTGTATCGTTTGCACTTGTATACCAATACCCAAGTTCCATTTATACGTCTGGTGTTACACATATACAATGTTTTATCACAGAGAATGGAGCACCACTTTTTAAATACTGCCATAAGGGACATCATCTTCTGTACCCCCCTCCCAGCGTAGTATCAGTCACGCTTTGATCATTCTTGACAGGCACGTACCTAACTTCTCAGTGTTCTCCAGAGACAGATCATACAGTCTCCTAATGGGATATTTCAGTGTTTCATAGAGTCATAGAATGATCTCTTCATCATCAGAGTTTCATCTCTTTAACAAAATAAGCCACCACAAACCTACTTTTAATCCACCTTCCTGCAGTTCAAGTCCATTATTACTTGTTCTACTCATCACAGAGATAAGACTTATTTTAGCTTTAGAGCAGGCCTGCAGACTATTGTGTCACCCCCTTTCACACCCCCTTTATCAGGTTAAAGAACTCAGTCCATTCAGTCTGTCCTTATCCTCTTACCATATACCAATTCTTAGTACTTCCCTTCTGTCTCTCTGCAACCAGTTCAAGTCTTGCTTGAAACTGGGTATAACATTCCAGCTGAAGTCTTACAGACAAAATTGGAAGGGGAAAAAAAAGAAGTTGTGTCCTTCTTGTTACAGTCCTGTTAAAATATTTAGCAATAGAGAAACACAGTTATATCATCTTTCTCATGACTTAGCACTGGATCATCCTCTGCAGAACCTCTGCTTACCCCATTGCTTCTAATTCATGCAGACAATTACTACCACCAAATAATCACTCAATTTCTTCCTATACTTTTCAGATCACTTCTAATTTACCAAAATATTTTTACTTCGAATCGCACCCTCAAACACATTTGCAGCTCACCCCAGCTTTGGTTCATTACAGCTTTCAATAAAACAGCCAAGTCTTCAATGAAATCTTAAAACAGAATCAGGCCCCAGACCCCAGACAAAGTCTTTTTGGTAGAGCCTTTCATTTTGGCCACAAATCACTGTTAACCCTTCCATAGTACAATTACCCAACTGATTTTGAGCCTACCTTACAATAGCTTCACCTAGCTCACATGTCTTGAATTCATTACAGAAGTGTTGTGTAAGACTGTTTTAAAAGCTTTTCTAAAGCCAGGATACAGAGGGATTTATTGCTTTGCCTCTATCCACAGATATGTTGCCCTGACATAGAAGGGGGTTACATTAGTTAAACATGATTTGTTCTTAAGATATTTTTGACTGCTCTTCGACCACTCTTTCCTAGATATTTCCAAACTATATAATAATTTGCTCCAGAATTTTGCCAAAGATTCAAATCAGTCTGACTAGTCTACAAGGTCCCCTGCTTCTTTCCTTTCACTAACCCCTCTCAATTTTAAAAGATAAGCAAACATTGTCTTTTTCCCCAACTTTTTAGTACCTCATCCATGTTCCACAAAGAGATGCTTATTAAACATCTGCATAAGTCTATGGTCGGACAGGTCCAGATGACATGCAAAAAATCCAAGGCTGACTTTCCTACCCATGCAGAAACATGACTCCTTTTTCAGGGGTACTAACTACACTGGCCAGCAGCATGCAATTGCCCCATTCAGTGACAATGGATAAAAAACAGTTAAAAACTTCAACCTTCTCTGCATCCATCCTCAGAGGCACAGGCCAACTTTGTATTAGATATCCCAAAATTTCACTCTCCTGAACCACAGGCAAAATAGCTCCTCTCAACCAGCAAAATGGAGAAAGAAATCCTTCAAGTTTTCAGACCAGATTGATCACTCAAGAGACACAGCTAACTTGGATAAATGTCCAACCTCCAGGTTGCTTTCTGAATTGATGTCCTGAGGTTTGTTCACACCAATCATTAGTCACTACCATTTATTAGTTCACAGATAAACCAAAATAGATCCTGGGAAAGAGAGAAAAACATTCTCCCAGGACCTTGGTTATTAATTTTATTTATTAACCAAATTTAAGCTAAGGCAAAATGAATAACTTTCTACATGTTTAGCAGAAAGTTGGAAGAGGGAGGGAAGCATTACAACACTGCGTGAAAACAGGCCTCTCCCATTTGTATACCTCTGAGGAGGTCAGCTTCTATCATAGGCCTCACAAGTTCAGGACCATAAGGATCAGTGAGCATTAAACACCAGGAGACGGGCGCGAGGCACGCACCAGGTTATTTGGGAGGCATACCAAAGGACTCCACCAGTACAGCTCTCAGAAATGACCTCTGCCACACTGATTCTCAGACCCTAAACAAGCAGGCATGCACGAAAAGACATTGAATTTCTCACATCTGACAGATGGGAAATTTGGAGCTGACTAAACACATGCCCAACCTTATATTCTTAGCCCAGATAGCACTTTATTGACCCCTGGCTGATGGAAATGCCAGAAGAGTATCATCTGAATGTGACCCCTTAATGTAGTCCATGTGTGAAAACCTTAAGAAATGGTTCTCTTTCCAGTGGAGGCCAGGAAATGAATGAAAAACGTCCGCTGAAGTCAAGGGATTTACATTGGCATAAATCTGACACACCGAAAAATTAGGGATCCAAACTCTGCCCTCCAAACTGAGGCCAAAGGGATCCCAGGCACAGATCTTCTACAGCAGTTCCCATAGCCACATTAATCTGTTCAGAAAAAAAATAGCCAGTGCCATATTCTGTAACACTAATTAATACAAAATACTGTCCTGAAATAAGAAAAAAAAAGATTCCTATGATGAGTGTTTGTTTTGTATTTTTATTTTATTTTTACATAGGCCTAAAGGCCTTTCCAGCTTAAGTTTTCCAGAAGAACCTAGGGGTATAAGGTACCAAAATAGCATTCTAATTCAATAGGAGACTGGCCACTAAGTCTTACTTCAAAAATCCTAGTGTCAACTAATTATTTGTAAAGAGTAGATCTTCAGAAGCTTTTACTTCACTAAATTGGTATTCCCAATATGTATGATCTTTGTCAAAACAAATTTGTATTTGCTTCAGCGCAAACACATCTATACACCAATATTTATAGATTACACCACTGTAAGTCATTACCAAATAAAGTCCATTTTCTGTGTACCAGTTGAGTTTAAAAATATTAAAATGAATTCTAGCTTTCTTGTTGGTTATGGAAAGGCATCCTTTTATTGACATCTTTATAAAAAGTGCTTTAAGAGATATATTTGGCAAATAATATTGGTCTTGCAGATCTCAACGCTTCAGAAACATGACTTCTCTGAGGAAGCACTAGATCTTGTAACAGAAATATCTTTAAATCTTTTAGATAGCCAGTCCACAGGGAAAGGTTTAAGAAAGGATCAAAGCTTGTCCTTTCAGCTTGAATTATTCCATTACAACTGAATGTGACATAATTACAAAAGATGTTGGATGTGGAATCTCATCAGGATTATCTGACACTCATCTTTGTTGAAAAAGTCTCCCCAGCTGTTGCTCTGATAGCACAAATGTGACGGGAGTGCAGAGCACAAAAGTAGTTGCAAGTGACCGCTGCTTTGGGGCTGGTTTAGCTTCCTCGCAGCACATTTCAGCCACCACAAATATCAAGGCTCTTTAGGACTGACTTGCAGGTGAGAGGGAATACCGACTATGCTAGTGCATTTCTGGTTAAGAAATCAGTTTAAAACAACATAGATACTGGTTTACAGGCTGCTTGGCTCATGAACATAAAAAATGTGTTTCTTTCTTATGCAAGGTCAATATAATTCAGTGCAAAGTTGCTTGTTTCTTTTGTTTTGTTGTTTGTTTTTCTTTAAAAAGCCTGCTATGTTGTCTGAGTTTTTCCTTGAGAGAAGAGCACAGTGCTGCTTACAACATCTAAAATAAAACACATTCTCTTTACAATCTACATTTGTCTCTGCACTTGATGCATTCTAAACCAGCGCATGCAACCTCAAACACCAAGGAGTGTGTTTCTTACAGTGCCACTATATTTTTTTCTTTGTACGTTGTTGTGTTTTTGGTTTTTTTTTTTACAGAATTTAAAAAAAAAAAAAGGAGCTCAATTGTAAACTATAACATCAAACATCAAATCTTGAATAATTACCCATTCCAGAGGATTTGGTAGCTGTAAAAATACTTTTCTTTCCTTCCTTGTCATGGATTACATTTCCTTCATACATTATTAATGAAGTTAAACTACTAGTAACATGCCAAATGTGCTGCATAGGAGATTTGTGCCTAATCCAGCACAAAACAGGCCCAGTCACATAATGATAGAAAAAAAAGAACAAATGTCAACAGTTTCACACTGGGACTAGATTAAGCAGACCATACTTACTGATTCCTTACACAGGGATTAGCTCACTTTTAGTGCTATGAGAAGACAAGCCACACTTCTCCTATGTTATTAACACAGAACTGCACCTCAAAAAAAAAAGACACCAGAGTCCCTGAATCTGCTTCCAGACAGACACACACATGGGCTGCTGTTTATTAAGCATCAAACTCTCCTTTAGAGGACAGATGCAAAAGCAGGATACTAAAATATATCAATAATGCCATTTTACTGCTTTGAATCTCAATCCAACCTTTAATGGTATTTGTGGATAGCCCTTAAGAGGATATTACTTACAATTAGACTCCAACTGAATCCCAATTAAATTAAAATCACTGATGTCTGTGGGGTTTACCTTCCTACCACAGGAAACTTTCTTTGGCTCAGGACCAAAATCACACCAACAGCTATCAAGCGTTATCCTGATAACTGAAGTGATCACTGAAGCCAAAAAAACTGTACTCACTCTTAAATGTTTACAAGACCGGGCATTTGGCACAAAACTGCCTGTCAATTAAGCAATAATAATGTCCAACCAGGCCAGAATTTGCCTTTTTTAAAAAAAAAAAAAATCTCCTCTCCACAAGCTATATTCACTAAACCCCCTATAGCACAGGCAAATGTTTGCTGATATAGCATAGGTATGGTTTTGTGAGATAAAGAAGTTTGCTTTAACATGCTTGCTGCTGCACCAGGAATACTGAAGCCATGACAGACTGGAGAGCCAGTGAAAACTTGCTTTGTCATTTCAGATTTGTTAGAAATGTTCAAGGAGTAGCTGTCCCAGCAGACTAGGCGAGATCAGGTGTCATCTGTCTACACCCCTCTTAACTTTATGCTGGATCAGGTATCATCTCTGCTACCGCAGCTGGCATTGGGCTGGTAGCGACAGCACAGCATGTGCTGCGCCTGGCTCAGCATGGCACAACTGAGCACACACGCTGATCCAGACCTAATTAGTATTAGCAGGGATCTGGCAGGAAGGACTGGTGAATCTAAATTTGCGGCTCCAAGTTGCTCCTTTAGAGGTAAATAGCCCTGTCCACTCAGAGCTCTCAAAATTACCATCCTCTTCATTGTGTCAACTCACCTGCTTGTGAGGCTGGACTCCAAACCAGACCTTTGAAGGGACTCTGGTTTTAAAAGTCAAAACATTTTGCAACCTAGGTTGCTTCAGAAATCTAGATAGGAACCCACAAATGGCTCAGTGGCAGCACAAGGACAAGTCCTTCTCAATAAAGACACACCTTAGCCAATTTCAAGGGCACTTACAGATAGACATCCTGTAGTCAACCTGCCATCTACCCAGGGGAAAGTCCAGTCTGTTAGGGGTCTCACAACATGCATTAGACTGTATAAAGCAAATAATTAAATCAAATGGAAACTTATTCAGCATGCTATACATCCATTCTTGGCTTTCCCACAAGCAGAGGGGAAAGTGAGCAAGAAGAAACAGGGTGGTTATCTTTTATAAGTTCTAAAGCGTTAGCAAATCCAAATAATTACATAGTCACTAGCACATAAAAATTAATTTGCTTACTAAGAGCCTGGGCTTACACTCCCTTACTGAGAGCATGAATCATTGCAGCCACAAGAACCCATGCCTTTTAGTTTCTTAGGGCCTCCCACTAAAACCCATGAAGAAAAAAGCACATTGTGTCCACTGGAAAGTCTTCGTGCATTTCTTCTGCACAACTACCCCCTCCTCCACCACCACCACCCCATGGCAGGAACTGAATGGGGAATGCTGAAGGCAGAAGAGGAAGAAAATAACCTAAGTATATGCTCAGGAGAGATGACTGGGATGCATCAATCTCTATAAAGAAATAATCCACAGATCACTAGAATGTGCAGCAGATGCGATCTCCCTGGAACCCCTCCACTTCATATCAAGCTTAACATTTTTTGCTCTCATAGTGCGCTCCAGACCATGTAACTCTGTGGAGCTGCTCTGCTGGAGCTTTCTGCAAATACCCCGTGAAATGCAGTTTCTCACTGCAGAAGGGGGCCCATGAGGAAAATGCTAGTCAGCATCAAATTCTTTCCACAGACTATGGACATCAATTAATCCATCCCTTTTCCTCCCTACTCTGGGGCCTCAGATTTCCCTAAGCTCTGTTTGGACCCCACAGGCAGCAAGAAGTGGTGTTTCTGAAGAGGCTGAATATGAAGCTTAGGGAACATCCTAGCATTACGTTTTCCTGCTTTGCAAATCTCATTGAACTACGTGACTCCATAGCATTGTCTAAATAGGACATTGAAAAATAAATTTTATGTTCAAGTTCATGTGACTTTTCTGGCACACTTACAGTTACTTAAATATTAATTTTTGATCCCATGAAATGTGTTAGTATGAAATGTCTGGCTTCAAAGCAACATAACACCATGAACTGCATGCTCAGCTTCAGTAAATTCTAATTAATAATTGCACCCTATGCTTTACCCAGTTTCAAAGTAGTTACCAAGTCAGAAAACAGTCATTACATTTCATTCAGTAAAAAGAGTACATCCCAAATGAGGTGTCTTTAAAGAAAAGAAACAGGACAACTTGCACTGACAACATTTATCCTTTGTACTATGCAAAGCTCTCCTGATTCATCACCTATTCATCTGCTGCAGCCACATCACTGGCCAACATCTGTTTGTGTCTTAAATCATAGCCTTACTGTGAACTCTCTCCAGTTACGTTCCCCTGGTAAAGTACAAGTCCCATTCCAACATGGACTACTGTGAAGAGGTCTAGGAATTACTGGAAGATTACAGTATAAAAATCCCACAAGTATTTTCTTCTGTCTTAATTGCTATTTTGCTAGTTATAGTATTTCTTTTAATTTGTTAAATTTAACTGTTTTGTTGCTTTAGGTACTTCAGGTCAGAAAGGTCTGAGAGCAGCACTTTGTTTTAATGCAGAGAAAGACAGCTTCTGGTATTACTCCATTCTGGAGGCAAATAGCTGAAGTTCAGGACACTGAACTTCATATCTCATTTATTTTGACCCCTGGCTTTCTCCTCTGTATACCTAGGCCTGCACCAGGCATTAAGCAAAAAAGCTGTCAATCATCAGAAGTATCTTAATCACTAGCTGTAACAATGGTAGAAAATTATGACTAAAACAAGTTTTACCAGCTAATATGGAAAACAAACTAGATAGCTAGTTTCTGGAAAATATGGGCCAACAGAGCTTATAGATGTAGCGAACAACAATGTTGTCTAAGTTTTGTAGGTTTGTAAAATTTCACCACCAGGCTTTGAGCCTTTAATCAGCAATTTCGACAACACACACACTTTAAATATATGTACACCTAGTGATATACAAAGAGACTTCCCCAGGAAGAATATTAAGGAACACATGTTCCTGGACCAGAGTGCTTAATATTATCAACCCATACAGGATTTCTGAAGATATAGTTTGGACACTTAGGTCCCAAAGCTATGATGTCTTGACCCAAAAGAGTTATCCTGAGGAAATCTCTCACTGTGCCACATATTTGCAACATTCTCTGCTTAACTCATTCCAGGAAAAAGAAACAACTGGGTCATGCTTCCTGGTTCACTCCTTCCTCCCTAAGACACGAGTAACAGAGGCAATCTCCACACTTTCCCCAAACACAACAAGCAAGACCATGTGTGCTTACTTCTGCAAGCAGGCCCAAACAGGGAAAAGTTCTTTCCTTGAAGGAAACAAATGCAGTTACATGATGAGCAGAAGGAACCCCATGAGCCTTGTAGAAGAATAGGTTTCACTTGTGCTCCAGGTAACACTTCTATATCAAAAGAGCCAGGAGGACTGTAACAAAAGCACGTCTATTTGCAGAGGTCTGGTTTATGTTATATGCGGTACAATAAATTAAGCCAATGAATGTTTTACAAGAGTGATGTTGGTATTCTGTAAGGGATGCTTCTCCATTAGAAAATCCTGATGCTTACAATGGATTCAGAGGGACTAATAAATTGGTCCGGTAGGTGTTAATCAATAGTATAAATGAATAACCAATGAAAAACTGTCACTGGTATGCCAAAGGGGAAATCATCCAAGAATGAAATTGGTGCAATAATACAAGTGCATTGTATCCTTCAACAAACACATGTAAAGCTACTGGGTAGAGACCAATTCCCAATATGAAAACATGTGCTTTTATAAGCCTTTTTTTTTTTTTTCTAACTGTAAGCACTGATAAGTGAATTCAAAGATGCACATACAGTGTGCTTGTGCAGTAGATATTGTTTTAAATTTTGTTGGTTTCTTCTTTGGGTTTTTTGGGTTTTTTTCCTTTTTAATTGTTCCTGCAGATAGCTTTTTGCCAGAGCTCTGAATCCTAAAAGGAAAATCCCTAGAGATTTACATGAAAAAAGCTGGCTTTCCCTCTTATTTGCCTATTGAACACGTGCACAGTGACAGATTGTCAGGATAGGCAAAGTCTATCCTATTTTAACATCTGAAACATCTGTCTAAGATCCTCAGTCTGCATGCATTTACAGAGCTCTGACCTTAGTCAGGTTAATAATGCTCATTTTTGCTTTCTGCAGCTTACAGTGCTGCCCATAGATGCATAGTCTGCAAGAGTTGAGCTTTCTGATTTTTGCCACTTCAAATTCCTTCTCATATAAATTACTGGTTTCCCAAGTTCATTTGGCTGTCTGCTTTAGGACTTAAAAAAAAAGTAAAAACTCAGAGAACACCTGGCACAATTTTTTAAATCTTTTAAATTAAACAAAAACTATATATTAAATGCTTGAAGTTATTGGAATTACTTCCTTTGACAGGAAAGTTGGACTACATCCTTCATTTTCTAATCTGAAGGGGAACAAATACACTCACACCTTCTAGGATTATTTTTGCCCTTTGTATTAATCCTTCTCCCCCTCCCGTCACCAAAAGCCTGTTGGTGGGTGAAGGAGTGGCTGCTGCAAAACTGGCGCAGGAAATTTTGGCTCAAGTTTGGCAATATTGGTTCTGAGCATTTGGATCATCATGAAAAGACAGGTCAAAAATTCTTAAGACATCCAGAAGAATTTTACACCTTGCAGTCCACATCCCTTCCAAGACTTGAAAGTTTTATCTTCCACAGAACCTCAATGGCTAATTTTTACCTACGATTGGGAAATAAAATCCCTATTCAGTAAATCTGACCCTTTAAAGCTTCACGCAGCAGCATCATAGCACAGCTGTCAAAAACCACACCTCGAGAAACACTAAGAAGCAGCTTGTCAGGAAGAAGACTGCTAGTATACAAAGCAGCAAACAAAGGCAGCCTCATGTCTAAAGCTGCTAACCTTGTGGTGAGGGACAAATGCCCTTCAGAGCTGCACAGTAGTTTTGGAGGTACTGATATACAATGCTAATCTCAGCACCATGAAACCATATCACTGTTCAAGTCAGTGAAAGTTCAACTCTCAGATGATGTTTCCAGAGAAGTTGTGCCTGTACTGTTCTTCGTTCAGCAACTGGTATCGTATCTCTGTGTTGCAGATCTGATGGCTTCTCTGCCTTATACCGACACATTCCTTTTTAAAGCTTATATTCCTTTGGATCAGATAGGTGTGATAGACCATCTACAACCAGGAAGCAAAGAATAAAATGCAAAACAATAGAAAGCAACCAATACTGCATGTGTCTGAACTAGATATATAAGGTAGTTGGTGTAAATCACCCCCACCTCACCCTGTCACTCTGTTTTGTGTTATTCCCACTCATCCCTACCACAGCTCAAATTATATGGCAAGATCTCTGCTGTAGAGAGATTGGCCCTAAGTCTAGGCTGGTTTTTTTTTTATTATGCCTCCTCACAATAGAAAGGTCTTAGCAGCAGGAGTTTTCTATTGTAATGACATGTATTGTCCTTTATCCCTGGTCTGGTCCCAGGCACAATAGCTCACACCTAGCTTCACATGGACTCAGAGAGCTGTTCTGGCAGCTGGGAGTTCTTAGTGTGTTGAAATGTTACAGCCTGCTCACTTTTGCTCAGGAAAAGGTGCTTACACTGAACAGGAAAGAAGCAGTCTTTTCAGGCAGTAGAAGTGCCATCCCAGTGACCTTCTGTCAACAGAGGAGTCTTCCAGTCACGGGTTAAGCCAACATTATAGCTACTTCACACTACCAGGTAACTAAGCTGGAGAACTGTCTGCCCATCTTTTCTGCAGTCTTGCAAAAGGCTCCATCTGAGAAAAAAAAAAAAAAATCGAATAGGAGGCCTTTGACAGGCGGTACAAACAGAGCATGTTTTGTCAGTAACGCCATGTAAATCTAGCAACAAATATGATCTGTTGACCCAGATATAATGATGTGCAGCAGGAGCACAAGTCTGCCTAGCCCTCCCGCAGGTACCCAGCAAGCTTCTCGTACACAGATCTGCAGCAACTAGACACATATGGCAGGTGCAGGAGGTTTTAAGATTGTTCCTGCATCTCTGCTGCTGCACAGAGATTTGCTGGTTTTACTTCAGGCATTTATCAGACTCTGTGAGCCCTTCCAGGCTTGGAATTGATAACCCCTAGATTGCATGCAGGAGGATGCTCATTAGAGTTGATGTTAAAGGAACTATTGGCATTCCATGTGTTTAAAAAAAAACAACCCTCTTTTCTTTCCTATCTGTGGATTTAGGAATAAAATTTAATGCACATCTTTTTGTAAACATTGGTTATTACGTCTTCAAAACAAAACATACTACAACAACCACACACTTACATGACACATGAAATTGTGGATAAAAATTCTTCAAGACAGTAAGAGACATTCAAGTATTATGCAGGCCGAAAGGGTGTTATATATAATGTTCTCCTCCAATGCAATTCAAGGTGGTTTTTTTTATTAGCACTTTACAGAGTACTGCCCCCAGTCCCATCAAAAGTGCTATAGTTCCCATATCAACAGCTATTTGAATTAAAATTTTGAGGTTTTTGCATTATAGAAAAAAAAGAGCTAGAATATCCTTATCTATACGATTCCACCATACTAATACCTATCAATTTGCTACTAAATTGGCAAATATACACATATACCCCCATCTTTACCGGAGCTCTGTCGATGTCTAATAAAATTTCTCTACATTCAATAAATAGAAAATAATTTAAATCTATTCTTAAACAAAGATGCAAAATAAACAGCTTATTTTCTTCAGGTATTAGATTTAGATTTTAGCTCATGTTAACAGTGGAGGTAGAAATTTATATTTGAGTTGGACCAACATTCTTAGCTACTTACCCATCATTCTAAAAGAAAATGCAGTAGTAGCTCTTTTAACATCAGTTAGACAAATGTTTGCTACAAAATCCCTGTTCCTATCAGGAAAAGCATGCATCTCCTCACTTCAACTCCTTTTTTGCAAGTCTTTCCCTCTAACTCTTCTTCAGTTCAAATTGCTTTGCTCAACCACATACAGTATCTTGAAAAATCTGCAGTAGTGAATTTGAATAGTGTCAATTCTGGCATTCCTCAAAACCTCGAGGACTTCAGAGAATTGTGCCTACTCAGAAATGTTTTCAGCTGTTGATAGAAAACGTATCATAACATTATGGTTTGCAGAATGGTTTCCTGCACTTATTTAGGCATGCCTAAATAAGCCACCAGAAATCATCAGTTTGTATCATTCAGGAAATGAAACAATTCACAGTCAGAATAAAGCAGTCTCCCAAGCACCTCCATGACAGCTGGTCTTTAGTATCCATATTACCCATTATTTGAGCCTACAGTAGATAAATAGCAGATCAAGAACTGAAAAATCTGCACAATTCAACCCACAACTTTTTTGGATCCCCTTATAATTATGATTCACATTCTAGGTTTTAAGGAAATCAAGTTAGAGATAACATTACCACCACCTTCCTGCTTTCATGTTTACTAATTAACATGGCTTTGTAAAGTTGATAAATGAAGCACGTACCTCCACTATTCAATATGTGTTCCATACTTCCTATATATCTATCTATACACCTCTCTGAATAGCTATTTGTCCAAAGTGACCATCCGCATGTACATTCTTCAAAAAAAGGTACTCACATATCTAACTGCAATCTTGATCTTGCACGTGTCACCTTTACGAGTCTCTACCATCATTTTTATTTGATGCTTTCTATTCAAGTTTCAACTTCACCTGATCTGCAGTTTTTTCCCAGATAATTCCACCCTTGAAAAATATGTAGGGCAAAGCAGGTGTGAAACAATTCACCAGCCAAATAGCAAACACAAAGTACCTTCATCAGACACCTACTTAACTGACAAAGTCATCATGGATAAGGAACTCTAAGAATTTGAACACCCCAATCTCCTAGCTCTGCCATAGAAACTTCCAGTGCAGCCTTGAGCAAAATGGGCTGTCATCCCTATTATCTGCAAAAATGCAATAAAGCAGATACTCTTACCTTCCAGCCTACATGAAATCTGGGAGGTCATGAATGCCTCAGGTCCTGCCTACCCAAGGCAACACACCACCATCCTCAGTGGACATGCGAGCCAGTTCTGAGAGGGAAGCAAAGCTCTGCCTGCAGCATGGTGCTGGGGTCCCCAGAGCCACACCACTACTGCAGCACGGTGCTGGGTCCACGCTGATTTGCTGTGGTGCCTTGTCAACACAAAGAAGCTGGTCCCATACTCAGCTCAGTCCGTTCTTGTTCAACTAGATGGTGCCACTTGGCACAGCACAGGTACACACTGAAGCTGCAGCCATCCAAACATACAGCTATGATGAGACCGCAAGCTGGTCATGCACAACAAAGACACTCACTCCTGAACCATGTTAACCTGCAAGTATGCTGCCACGCAAGGACACAAGAAGGTAACCTGTGTTATTCATTTAAACCTATTTCTGTGGGAATGGGTTGAAGTTGTGGCTTTCCCAGGGGAACTTTAACATCGTCTTCAGAAGGTCCAAGATTTTATCTGTAATTTTCACAAATGGGATTTTTCTAATCAGGATGAAAGCATGAAAATTTCAGTAAAGTTTGACAGAAATAGGTATAAGAATGGGAGACCTTTAAGAAAGCAGACAGCGTAGTCTTCCATGGCCAGAGCAAATTATTTTAGAGCAAGATGGTAATGATTTCTTGGATAGTTGGAAAGTTTACCTGTTTACAAGAACTTAGTTGACACAAGCTTCTAAAATGTGCATGGAAAAAAAAAAAAGCAACATCTAGCCTTTGTATAAATGGATTTTCCAAATGAACAACTCAATACAGTAAGACTTACAAGATCTGTAACATTTTAATTGATAAAAAAGGAGAAAATAAACCAGTGAGGCAGTTGTTAGAAGCCGTTTTGTTTATACTCAATATAAAGAAGGGGTTCTACAACCTGTTAAGAGTCACCAATTTCCCTTCCTTCTACTCGTACACTTACCTCCCACAGACAGGTAGATAACTCCTTCAGTCACTGCATATTTGCTTTGCTGGTAGAAGTAGTGATATAACCAACTCTCCTTACAATTGCTTCCTGATTTGGCAAGTGATTAATCACCAACAAGAATGATGGCAATGCATCCTTCAGAGGATTATGTTATCACTACGATACTTTATACTGCTAAATTCATGTGTGGTTCAGCTCACACTTCACTTAAATATTCAGCTAATGAGAGCTTTCCTTTAGATATTCCTTGCTGTAACAGCAGCCTTTGTAGGTCACAGGAAACCTCTGCAACCAATATTTAACTCCATGGTAGTCTTAACAATAAATTATTAATTTGGGCTATTTAAAACCACCTATATCATCCCAATTATTAGTGGTTACTTCCAAAGCAGCAACTAAAAAAAGTGAAAATAAGGTGAAATATGGACATGCATATGAGATCCTTGCAGGATCACTCACACGACCTCTCCCCCTGCCAAGCCCCCCACCACAAACACATGCTGAACTAAACTTGGCACAAAAAAACAAGGTGCATGCAATGGCATGTTAATTAAGTCTGTAGTAAGAGCATCTGTCTGAAAATAAATTCCAGACATCCCAGCACAGCCAGCAACATTTGGGCCTACGTTTGGTGTACACTCTTTGTCACACTCCTTGAAGATGCAGTCCAATGAGATATTACTCCACTGAATCAATCATATTGTTGAACTCATGCTCAGAGGCCTGTGGCAGATGGCATGTTCTCCATCCTTTACAGCAAGCAAAAGAAGAACATTTCAGTATCTTTCCTGCAAAAGACATTGTCCACATTACTGAGGAACCAGATTGTCACTCAGGAACAGCAGGCTTAGCACTGCTTGAAGCCAAACTTGGAGGGGGGGTGGGGGGAATCATTTTTACTGCTCTACATGAGAGAACTTTGGTCACTTCAAGACATCCGAGCAACAGAAAACTGACACCTAAAAGCCAGCATAACATTCTGACAATGATGCATTGCTGTTCCTTATGTCAAGGGAGAGCACATCTCAACAGCTGGCTGATGCAGGAATTGGATACACATCCTTTCATTGGAATACAACCTCCTTACGGGCCTTGCCTTCATTCCAGCTTGTCAGGATAATTTCTTCCACTGCACCCAAACATATTGCAAGTGTTTTTCCCGTTTGGTGAAAGGATGACTCCTCACTTATTTCTTTCCAGTGCGCAAGATGCAGCCCCAGGGAATCTTCCTCACACATGAAGCATTCATAGACAAAAATGTAATTTAAGGCAAATGATTAAATAATAAGCAAAGTAAGCTATGAGACTCTCTGCTAATGGAAGTGTTTTTTTTAAATTTGACCTAACTCCATGGGACACTTTCCACTTCAAATCCATAAAGATTCCACGTAGAATTTTTTCTTATAATTTTCATTTGAAATGGTGTAAAATACATAGTTTAGGATAACTCTGTTATGAGTGAAAGAAAGCACTTAGTAAAAGTGTTGTTGAATATTGAGATGTAAACCTCTGAGCTCCTTATCTTATGAAGTAAGTCTTTTTGTGTGCATAAAATACAGTTCAATGTTAAGTATTTTCTAGAAAATGGGGGACAAATCCCAGTGTAATCTTTAGACAAAGTTATTTCAGATGCTTAATGCCTGTAAAATTATAGCTGTGCCTGGTCCTAAACTTGAGAGTCTTTCAACATTTCTATTATAAAAGCAGTTTTTCAGGGGCTTATACCTCAGCCACAGAAATTTGATTCAGGATGAATCTTGAGGTATGAATGCTCAGCCTGGAATATACCTGTAAGTTGTGCCCCCAGATATGCGACAGTTCATTTTCATCTGGGCATAAGGTCCAGGCTTCCTCGCTAAAATATGATATTTGTATTTACAAAATTTGTATTTGTAGCACTCACATACATGGGATCAGTTTCAACAGATAAGCAAGCAAGCTGCATTTCTAGCTACCCGTCAATCTGCACTAGGCAACAGAAGAACAAAAGCCCTTGCTTTGTAAAGTGATGGTCAGGTAAAAACTCAAACAGTATTTTAATACATTTAAAAGAATAAAAATGGGCATTTGCAAAAAAAAAATTCTAAAAACCCACACCAAAAAAGCCAAAGCACCACAGAACAACACAAAACACTAAAGTCTGTTCCCCAAAGAGATTTTCCTAATCTGTAATATTAACATTAAAATAAGAACCACTTAGATACTGTACTAAATTCCCCAAATTACTATTTTTTAAACATGATATGGAAAAGAATAAGAGGGCAGGCCACCCTGATGAGGCCTTCCTGCTGGTCTTGGGCAAAGAAATAAGGTAAATTGAGAAGACAGATCCAATCCTAAGAACTCTCTTCAACAACATGAGACTCTGGCAAGAGCAAAGGGACAGGCTAGCTGGTTATTTTAGCCAAGTGCACATGTGCTACTGCCTGCAGCTCACAGCTGCTGAATTAGGCAGTGGGAGCAAACAGACACAGAAGCAGGCTTCTTTAAGCATAAAGGATAAAAGCAGCAACGTTTGGATTCCTATTTCAAATACGCCAACATCCAGTGGCACTCCAACCCAGCATTACAGCAGCAGGTAGAGCTCTGCTTTCGATGTGCACAGCCACAAACTAGACAGAGGAAGTATTTGCCTGCTCCACAGTATGGCACCCTAGCAGACTGCCCGCAAGATTAGGATTAGGGCTGCCCCTGGTGCTGAAAGTCCAGGGGGAAGAGAGGCAGCTGCAGTTGAGGAGGATGTGAGCACCTGAAATCAGCCACCCTCATTCCTGCTCTCTTCTTGGATGTTTTAAGTGCAGTGACAAGCTACCTTTTAGATATTAGCCCCATGGCATAGTGAAGTGACAGCTAATCCTTCTCCCCCTTTTCAGAGTTTACAATCTAACAAAATGCATACAACCAGACAAAATGCATGTGTGACCAAACAAGAAAACCAATCCACAAAGAAGAAATAGCAGCGGTAACAATTATAAATACTCACATGTAATCCGACTACAGGAACAATTCAAGTAACAACCAAATCATTAAAATCAGCAGAAGACAATGAGGGAGGGCTCAGCTCAACTATTCCATGCTGTTTAACTTCTGCCAGTTTCAAGTGCCTTTTACAAACACCCATCTTTCCTTTACCAGCAACAGCCTATTTCTATTCTGTTTATGGGTTCTGCTAAAGAGAAGAAGAGCAGGGGTCTGCCAAGAAGATTCCTGATCATTGCTACATGCCAAACACAAGTCATAAGCCAAATTATCTTTTTCCATCATTTCTGAGGCTGTGCTCTAGACAGCAACGGTTCCCTCCAACCACTGCACACACACTTGAACCCTCCCATCACCAACAATCACATATGACATGAGTCTTCCCCCCCTGTCTCTGCCACAAGGCTTCCATGCCCTGGGCTATACTTGGGACATTGCCAGGTGGCTCTGCTTCTACCCTTTTATTTGTAACTGGCAGAAGTATTTTAAGAAAATGTACAGACTCTTTACTACTCATATTTGGCACTTAGATCTCTACCTTGTTGAGATACCCATGCACCTCTAGCCAGGCACCCACCCATCAAGGAGCTACTAGGCTTTTACAGAAATCCAAATGCTGTCACAGAAGGAAAATAATTAGAATGATCATTTAAAATTTGGATTCTTAATTTGCCATTTAGGCCAAGATGCAAATCCAAGTCAAAATTACTGAAGCAAAGTCAAGCCAAAAGAAAAACCCACACCCAGGCTTTGGTGTGGATTTTTGGTTGTTTGGTGGCTTTTGTTTTGTTGGTGGTATTTTTTAGTAATATAATCAAAAGGCCCCTTCTACACTGGACAGCAACTTCAAACCTAGTGGGCAGTCAAGACTCCATTCATTTCAGCAGATAACTAAGTTCTGCTTTCCCTCTTCCTCTCCCAGATCTCTTTCATCATGACACTATTACATTGTGTCGGTTAACATAAATAATGCCGCAGTATCTAGGCCTCCAGTAATTTATCACATATCTCACTAGTGAGAAAATTAAGATAAGTTGACACATATTTTACTAACAATCAATTTAAGATACCACCTCTCTTATTTTATACACCTAAAATCATATTTTACATGAAAAAGTCTAGACCACTGCTGTACAAATGTATTGTAACAGATGTGTGTCTAGAGGATCTGTCGTAGTTATGTGTATGGTCAAGTGTGAAGAAAGGCTTACGTGCATGAAAGCTTGTCTATACTCCCCACCCCAGCTCAGCTGCCTGACTGGCAGGAAAGGTATGTTTCACTGGGAGAGACAACATACCATCACTGTATTTTGGAAGCAACAGTGAGCATGTATCCGTGACAGGTCAATGAAAACTTAATATTGAAAAGATTTCATGAGTGTCTTTTGGGCTAATAAGAAAAAAAGTACAGCACTACAGAATACACACAAACCTATATAGGACACATTTATAATATAGGGAGTATGAATAGAAATACTCCAGTAGTGTGCAGAGATCCTAACTGAGTTGCAGGTCCTAACATACTAAGTGATGCATGTATGAGCCATGACCTCAGCAGCGCAATCTCTATAGGTACATAATTGCACAACTTATACAATATAACAAATTTTGCAAAGAGAATGACAAGTATTTCTCATATTTACACAGAAAAAAAAAATATAGTTAAACTACTAGAGTCTTTTTTTATAATATACTCTGAAAACACCCACTATTTCCTAGCTTTCTGTACATGCTGTGTTGGTATATTGCTGCAGCTAACTACACCAGCTTGAGGTTTGGACTCGTATGGATTAATTCCTTACTCCCACCCAGCCCTTGTTTGGGGCACAGAACTCCACACACATTCCACATGGGCAGCAGTATAAAGTACTTAGCAGCCTGCAGGGAAGGTTAGAGAGAGATACTTTGACCCTAATGTTTAAGAGCAACACAGAGTTATATTTTAGAACACTAATTTCAAAAGAAGTGGGGACAAGGTAGTCTGGAAACAGAAGATGAAGGGGGAAAGGGGGGTATGTGTGCCATATTTCAAGTAGGGCTGCATGTAAAGCTTTTCCCCGCTGTCAACCATGACAAGAAGTCCCACTTGCACATGCACAAAACAAGAGCTTCTTGGTAAAAGCCTTCCTGAATCCGACCTGACAACTTCCCACCAGAATATCAAGAACACAAGCAAACATCAGCAACTAACTCCGTGGCAAAGTCATCTGAAGAGCTGATTCTTTTTATACACATTACTTTTTTACCATACAACCCAGGCTCTGCACAGTAGCAGCTGAATAAATCTCAGGAGCACATTGAATCTATAGAGTCTTAAATTCTATGAATCTTCAGTAATACAGGTAGAACCATGACAGGTCATGCTCAAAGACCACAGAACCTGATCATGGTGTATATCCTTTGTATGATCCAATACAGCCACAGTTATAAAAGTAGTACTCTGAAAATACAAAGGAAATGAGACAACGGGGAGGATGAACAGAAAAAGAAAAGGACACAAAGAAAAGAGCATGGGGTCCAAAGAGAATACACACCAGCAACAAACTGACTAGGGAAACCTGGTGCCCTTGGACCTCTCAGAGGGATTGTTGCATCATTTTCATGTCGAAGACCAAACTTGAACACGCACACCAAGGTATGTCTATGAAAGACTTGCTAAGTAGACGCTGGCAGGAAAAGGAAATGGAGCAGGGAGGCCAGATATTCAGGATTTACCTCACTTTGAGCAGCAAAGTGGCTGTTGTGGCTCTGAAATTGATCACACTTTTTTTTAAAAAAAAAAAAAAATCACATTCTTCTGCAGTATGGGGCTACATACCTTGTCTTCAGGTGCCGAGTTATGGAAGTCTGAAGGAAGAAATAGCCTTAGAAATCACCATGGACAGAGATACTTCAGGACACAGCATCTGATGGCCTCACCAATTGAGAAGGACCTCAAGATGTTCTGTGACATGAAGCACAAAAGTACAAATCTCAAGATTATCCAAAGTGTTCAATTCCATGTTTTGCAAATTACAAAGCAGGAAGCATAAGGTCTTTATTGTAAACACTTAGTAATCTTTCAGTATTTTTCAACTTGAGATGCTGCTACATTCACAACCAGTTCCACCGTTATGGTTTGGGTGGGGTTTTTTGTTCTGGTTTAGTTTTGAGGGGGTTGGTTTGTTTGGGGTTTTTTTTGGTCAAAGGATGCCAGTCATTTTCTAGCTAAAACTGCTCTACCCAGAGCATTCATAAAACAAATTGTTTGCCATTTACTGTAGGCACACAGTGTGCGTGCAAGTACATACAAGATAAAAATACATATATATATATATATATATGCAAGTCCACAAGAAAATTTTAAGAAAAATTTGTTTTAAGGTTTCCGTTTACAATCTAAAGAAATCTTAAAGGGTTGAGTAGACATCAGCAAAATTGGGAGTATTCCTAGAAGCCTTCATCTTTACCCAAAAGCAACAGTTTAGTAGAAGGGATTTTTAATACAGTCAGTACAATACACATTCCACAAATACGTTAAGGTGCATTTATACAGCTCTACAGAACACTGCCAAAAGTAAAATCATTTAGGAGTAAATGCACAGGTAACAAGAGGTTAAACTGTGCAGCTTGGCCAATTTCCATTTTAACTTGCAGTAGATTCTGACTATGAGAACAAATCGAAATTCAAAACCAAAAACATTTTTCAAGTAAAGCCACAGTAAATTTTTTAAATACTCCCGGTATTCTTGGCTGCAAAATCTCTTCTGGGCAAAAGACAGACTGAAAGCAAACCAGAAAAGTAAATTATAAATATGCCTGCAAGGACACCAGATTAAAGGAACTGCACTTTCTTTTGGTGTGAATTACCTAGAGTAGCGTGCATTTTCAGTTTGTGTCTGGCCTGAATGCCTCCACTAGCCTACATCGCAAACTTTTTTCTATTCAGTGTTCCTAACACGTTTGAAGCAGATGTATCATCAAATGTATTACATGCCAATCTGTTTATCATTAGAATGAAAAATCAATATGTCCGATTCGAGCATAAACAGGAGTTGAATGTTCAAGCTGTCATTGAAGATGACATATAATTATAGAATATGATTTGTACTTGGCAAATCATTATTTCCTGAAAAGGGCAACAGACAGTAGCAAGAAATTTCTCACAGCAAGTCAGTATAGCGCCACTTATAGCCAGGGAATTAGTTTTATGAGGGCAGAAAGATACCTATGCAGCCAAAAGGAGCAATAAGCAAACAATCGCTGTTAAATTTAATCGTTATGTAGGTTTCAATGATGAGAGAATATGTAGCTTTATGTTACTGGGCTGAGTCCAGATTTTTATTTAAAACAGGAGTGCTGAAAACAAGAACTTCAAAAACATACTGTGAGGTTTCTTTTCTGGACCATTAATTTTTCAGTCAAATCAAACTATCATTTAATTGAAGTCTGATGCTAGAACTTGGATTCTACATTTAAAAAATGAAAATATAGCATATACAATTATTTGTTATGTTGAGCTATGCAGTCCAATATGTCTAGGGAAAAAAAAAAAAAAAGACAAACTCAAAATAAAAGTCAGGCTACTTTCTGTGATGACACAGAACTAATAACAAAAGGAAACAAACCTTTGTCCTGGCCAGTAAACCAAGCTATTAATTGTCATTTCTTTCTAGTGAATGTTGAATTTAAAAACACTTGCAAAATGACAGAGAATACTCAGTGGGATCTATCAGTACTACTCACAAAAAAAAAAAAAAAAAAAAAAAAGGACTTTCAAAAGCAACTAGCAATTTTAGGCATCCTCTTTGAGCCAGTACAGAAAACCTTGGCTTTTGAGAGAGGCAGAGAACAGCCTCCAAACAAAGAAAACTACCTCTAAAAGGGTGACAGATCAAATATTTAAACACTGGGGAGGGGGGGAACATACCCTTAAATTGATACCTGAAAGATAATTCCACTTCAGAAAAGGAAATGGGAATCCTTCCTCTCTGATTTTGAGTGCCTCCAGACCTGGCATTTGGGGGGCTTCAATTAACATTTTGCTTCTCCTTGCATCTTGTCATTCTTACTCTCCCCCACTGCTAAGTCACTAGTTAGCACTATGTGCATAATGATAGAGGAAAATCCCTTCATGTCATTCAACTAACCAGCTGTGAACTTCTTCAGACAGACAAGAACATGCTGAAAGTATATGGCAGCCTTCGGCTGAGGACCTGAAAGTATCCTGGTTCTACTAAACAGTTGACAGCTTCTATTTGCACATGTACCAAAGCATCTCAGTCTTAAAATAGCCTTAGCACACCAGAAACCATCTGAAATTTTGAACAACAACTATAGAGAAGCCAATGTGCTGCTATGTCATAATATTAACAGAAACCTGAAAATCCCTATTGAATCTTCCTCATATCAGTCATATGGACTAGGACAAAAGGTAAGTGGTTGCAGAAAGACAGGGGAAAACTGTGTTCTAATTATCGTCTTGCATTTTGCCTCCAAATCACTTGCATTCTTCTCCAGTTCAAGAGTTCTCAGCTGCAGTTTATCCCAAAAAAAATGGCATTTCTACTTTACAGATAGAAGAAAGCATTAGCCTCTTACTTCACTTTCACATGTAAAGATCAGCTAGGACGACAAAGTAAAAGTAGCATTATTATCCTATTGAGATCACAGAACGGTAAGGGTTGGAAGGGACCTCTGGAGATCATCTAGTCCAACCCCCCTGCCAAAGCAGGTTCACCTAGAACGGGTTACGCAGGAATGAGTCCAGGTGGGTTTTGAAAGTCTCCAGAGAAGGAAACTCCACGAGTTCTTTGGGCAGCCTGTTCCAGTGCTCTGCCACCCTCACAGGAAAGAAGTTTTGCCTGATGTTGAGGTGGAACTTCCTGCGTTCCAGTTTGTGCTTATTGTCCCTCTTCCTATCACTAGGCACCACTGAAAGGAGACTGGCCCCATCCTCTTGACACCCACCCTTCAGATATTTATAAACATTGTTTAGGAAGAGTAAATTTTATAACGGTGCCACTCCACAGTATCTTTATTCCATTGATACTAATAAGAGCAGTAAGCACTTAACACATCTGTAGAGTGTATCAGCAGTATAACTGCCAGAAGTTAAGCACCTGAGCACCAATTTGGGCACTTGTAAATGTATTGTTATTACATTTCCCTCCTTCCCCTCAGGTCAGGCTCTTTACAGAACTGAAGGGTACATTTTGATATCTGCATTACAGGTGCATTTAACAAGCCCCCACCAAAGATGCAGCAGCCTCCAGATACCAAATTGATATTCTAGACTATGCACCAAACAAAACAATTTTCAAGCAGTGAATGTTGAATTAGCACAATCAGTTTCTTTTATTCAACAAGAACACACAGACATGCTTCAATCTCAAAAAAAAACCAACTGTAAAATACTTGGAACTGAAGCTATTGTATAATACCCCTAATAAATAGAACAGCTCAATGATTTAGAACTGCAAGCTTTGCTAGAGAGCTTTTAAATGCTAGCCTGTTAATATAAGCTTAAAATTCCCTAATACACTAAAATTCAGATTTGCTTTGCCCAAAAACACCATGTCCTGTGTTACTGCTAGAACTAGGACTATCTAAGCTTTAGAAAGAGAACAGTGAAGAGTTTGACATACTTAGGGACACAATAAGAAAGGATAAAGCAATTTTTTTTTCAGTTACTTGCTTTGTTATAAGAACAGAGCACAACCCTCTTCTGTATTCATTTACAGATATTCAAAGTGTTAAAGCTATTAAGTCAGAAATGTAGCAATCTGGATGCACTCAGTACAATATCAGAGAACTAATAACAAAGCCAGGAGGGAGGGAAGAGACTTAGTTTGCCTTCCTTTCTTGCACAAAAGAAAAAAAAAGAAAAGCACGGGAAGAACAAAAGGCTGTTGCACCAAAATGCAGAAACAAAGACACCCTAAAAAACCCAGGTGCCACCTTCCCTTGAAAACTTTATGCCAACTACAGTGCTAACAAAACAATAGCACAAAACCAGGAGACCTAACATCTCAGATATGCACAGAAATTCACAAATCTAAGGGACGTCATGAGACTGTAGAAGAGCAGAATTTTTATGCGTAGTAAAAATATTGTTAGCAAAGAACAGTTCACAGGCTTTTACCTACCACATCCCCCACAGCTAAAATCCTCTTGGGCCTAGGCGAGCCTAGTCCACTCCTTAAGCATGTGGGTTCTTCCCAGCTCCCATTTTGTCACATTAGTCAATCAAAAAGCAGTTGATATCCCATCAGCAAGGATAACCTGGGCTCCTTCGGCTTGTACAACACAGCTACTAGACATCAACTAACTTCACCACCCACACAATGAAGCTACCTGAGAGACAGAGAAATAGGCTAAGGCATCAGCTCTATGGACTTAAGGTATCCACAGCACACCTTCTTGAGCTGAGCAACTGAACTAAAAGTCTTCTTCTGGATATGAACTCAAAGCTTAACTCTGCTCATTATTAGGAATTATTAAGAAGGGTGAGTAACTAAACATTACCTCAGCTGAAGAGAAGAAAAATATTCCAGCAAGCATGAAATCCATCAAGAGAGCCACAAGTCATCAGATTGTTCTTGTAAATATATATACACACACCCATATGCGTGCACACTCACACTACCTTCAGGGGTAGGAAAAAGATTAAAAAAAAAAACAAAACAAAAAAAACAAATTACTGGAAATAACAAATTACTCTGGAATATGTTTTTGAGGTGGAGCAAAGCCTGTCTAAACCCTCAGCTTCCCAAGACAAACAGATACTCAATCCTGACAAAGGTAGTCCTCTCAGAGCAGGTATTTAAAGTGCCAACACCTGACTGGGGTTAAAAGGTGTTAGGACTTATGGAAATGCTGCTGTTGATTACTACTGGGTGTGTTTTGCTCTTGTACTTACAGTTCCCTCATATTGCCTGTCATAAGACCAGTATTTTTGGTTGCCTGTAACAATGCGAAATCTTAACTGGGAAGGTAGAACACTTCTGTGTTGAAGAAGTGTTCTAGGAAAAAAGTCAGCCTTTGATAAGCCAGTAACTTATCAATAGATGAGAAAGGCAAAATATTTTTTCTCTTTTAAAAATATCACATGTTAAAATAAGTCTCTAAGCTAGAGAAGTTTCAGCATGCTTATATTTTTTTTTGTAATACTGAATAAATTTGAGGTTTCTGCACCAGGGTGAGTTTTCTACATCTCTAAGAAAATGCATAAGGCTAAATTCTTATCCTCATGTAAACTGTGCGGAAATATCCCCAAAATGAAAACCTGAAGTAAATGTTCTAGACTGAAAATCTGGAGAGCTGGTGTGGGAGAGAGAGTCCAAAGAAACACGGAAAGAGTCTCAAAAAGTGAGTCTTCTGGCAAGATGCTGGGATAGGAAGATAGTAATCGACTCCAGTTCATTCTTCCAAGTCAAATACAAAAAAAACTTAAAGAATGCCTAAATGACCTAAAGATGCCTTCCTTTTGTATTATCATATCATCTGCAAATACAGGATTACTTACTGCTTGTACCATAGCTCAGCAGGCGTGACAGCCCAAAAGTGGAACGTGCGGTGTTTCATTGTGCTGCAGCAGATTAGGAAAACCCACAGACAGGTTTTCTAAAGAAACAGCCTGTCATTTGATACAGACTGGGCAGCTGCAGCCTCCGCTGCATGTGAGCCACTGTTGCCTGGCCTTTTTGGGTAAGCAAGCAGTGACACTGCTGCCCATCACACCCATTTCTGTGCCCACTGCTGCTACTTCAGCCTGCCCAGGCACTACAAAGCTCCCTACCTGCTAGTTCCCAGGAAAACTTCTGCCCTAGCAGCAGCTGCAGCTTCTGCTTTAGTATCTGGAAATCTTTTTCTCTCACCCCATCTGTGGAGTGCCAAGAAGGAGCCCAGCTGTTCAGCATTTCATTGCTGATTTCTTTGGGAAGGCCTAGAGAAGCCACAAGTGGGCTGCCTTTCTTTTCTGTGCAAGAAAAGGAGCCTTTTTAACTGAAGGGAAAAAAAAGAGGCAGCTCAAGACTTTTCCTTGCTCCCTTGCCCTGCGTGAAGTGAAGAATCTCCAAATCTTCACGCTCACCATCTTTCGAGCCTCTCTCTGCCGTCTCCCAGGTCTCAGAGCAGCAGAGGGAGTGTCTCTGCCCATTCCTCATCACAGGGCTATACATGAGGCAGAGCCCACATTTCAGGCTCCTCATCTTTTTGCAGACAGTGCAGTCTGCTACTGAGCACACTCAGAAGAGATCTTATCCTGCCTTTTAAAAAGAGTTTTCTCCCAAACCAAGCAAAGTGGGAGTGGCCAACATCATCTATATTCATGCCATGTTTTATAGCTCAAACATCAGATAGCTCCTGCTGTAACCCTGTTTGTAAAGTGTGTTTGGAGGAAATGAAAACAAAGCAAAAAAGTTGTGGGTTTTTTTTTCACTGCTTGCAGATCAAAAAAGGCTTACATGCTGCACTTTCACCACAAAGCAAATGTTTGTACTATGTAAACTCCCAACAATTGAGATCATAATGAAAGCACTAACAGCCATTTTTGTTGACCTACAGCTCACTCATAATCACAGGTATGTTCAGTAGCTTTTAAAATCTGAGAAGACAGGAATAACTTCCTGACCGTTCCTCTTACGCAGAGTTTTCTGAGCCTCCCTGCCTTAATTTGGGCTTTCATTTCATGGCAAGGTGGTTGCCACAAAGTGTTCACGGCCCCTTGCGTTCCCAGTGCTCTGAGGCAAAAAGGAAAATAAATTAAAGACAAATGGGCTGTGTGAAAATGGTCTCAGAAATCAGGAGGGAAAACAATAGCCAAAATCAGCTATAGCTGCTCAGTAGCAGGCAGAGACAGAGAAATCGGCTGCAGAAAGATCTCCTTCTGTCTCCAACAACTTTGGTCTACCCAATTTAAAAGGCCTCTTTCTTTTCTCCTGGAATGGGGAATATATTCATTTAAATAGCATGACGCTAAACAAAGGAGGGCAGCGTGGCTCTTATCCCCAGAAACAGTGACATGAGTAAACTTTGCCTGTGAAAAACCTGCAAAATAAGGCCAGTAGACAGCAGACAGAAAAACTGAGATACATTGGTGTGGAAACATTTCAGTCATGAGATCAATGGCTGTAGTTACCGGACTGTAGTTACCGCAAGCAACTCCATAAACACATGTTCCACAGCCGTCCACAGAACATAGCTAGTTAGAGTCAACGGCACAGAGGTGGCCCAGCTGAATGGAGCACTGGTTTATGTGGCACGCTGTCCTCATTGCATCAATGCCACCAGCAAAAGCACTTGGAAAGGAGCCTGCTCCTCACTGCACCGAGCGATGCCTGCACTCGGCAGGGTGGCACACCGCTGGCAGAACCAGTAGGCACACTGCTCTCCTGGGAAGCAAGGTTCCCAAAGGGAGAGAAACCTGGAAGAGAAACCTGCTGGCAGGCTTTCCTTTTTCTCCTTTCTGCTGCAGTGGTTTAAAGAAGCACTAAGTACATCTTACCTTCCCCCTTCAAGTCCGACCTCAAAAGTCGGTGTCTCTTCCGCCTGGGGGAAATTAAGACACTCCCATAGCGTACCTATAAACTTCTCTTTTAGTTTAGGGTTTGGACTGTGTGAGTTTTTTTAACCTGGCAATCTTTCCAACTCTATTCTGCATTTTATTATACCTGCTTTCTGCTTCCAAACACTTTTTGGTAAGCTGTTCAAACATGCCTGAAAGTATGGCTTTATGTGATTGCCACGATGTCATCAAGAGCCATTTTAGCTAACCTACCACATTAAGCTAACTATAAATTTGAATAGCAGATTACATCATAAATTCCATCAGAACAAATATTTTCCTAAAAATACTGAACGTTTTCTCTGATAAAGGATGTCGGAACCACTTAATATAAAAGTAGTGAGAGGGGAAAAAACAGTAATAAAGTAAGGAAGCAGCCCTCAACTGGTGAAGAAAATTTACCATTATGTTTCCAAGTGAAATACTTTTAAAATTCAGTGTCTGATAAGGAGACAGATCTTTGACACGGTGTATTACAGCGATTAAGAGAGCTTGGCCATGTTCCCAGCCAAAGAACGCCCGCTGGGTGTTGCCACCTTTGCCCTTCCTCGAGTGATTTCCCCAAATGCTGCTTGATACTTTAACCTTTCGAAAGCACTGAGACTTTCCACAGGCTGGGACATGGCCTGACCAGCAGTCCCAACCACCCAGCAGATGCTTTCTTTGTAGTGAAGGGAGCACTGCCAGGGAAGGCCTTCCAGGTGGAGCAGGGGTTTCAAGGCCAGAGCCTGCCCTCACAGTGACAGGGGTTACTTGGACATCCCAATTAAGCGGTTGGGCTGCTTTTAAGCTCTATTTCCCTTGCTTTCAGCCAGCTCCATGAAACCTGTCTTGATGCTGGCCACATCCCACCTCCTCCCATCATAGAGGAAGGCAGTGGCAGATGTCCCTTCAGCCCAGGAAGCAGCCACAGGGTGGGAGATGCGCCCTGGAGGCCTCCATGGTGAAGGGCAAGTGCCCTGGGGGACTGTGGCCACAGGCAACCCACACTGGGGCAGGGCCAGCCCTGGGTAAGCAGAAAGAGGAGAAAATGGTTTGCTGTAAGGAATGATATTAAGATCAGACACAAGTGGATACTTACCGTGTGCATCTACCTTTTCAGCAATGTGTCATTCAGCAAAGATACCACAACCCAGGAACAGACCAGCCACAGGTCATTGCACTGGATGACCACAAAACCACGTGTGAGAGAGCAAAGCCTAAGCAAAGCACATTTACCTCATGTTCTTCAGTAAACTTCTCCACAATTACATCGTGCCTAACAAACAAAAGAAAAGTAAGAAGAGGTGCTCTCTTTTGTAACAAAATCACTATGTAGAGATAATTCAAGGTCATTGCGACACTGTTTCTGCCCCTTCTTCTTCAGAAGCATTCAAAGGTCGCAGCCAGAGACCACGTGTGAACACTTTAAGCGGAGCGTTTTGTAGCTTGAGGGATGGACTGGGAGCAATAAAGGCAAGTGAGACACAGGAGAAGCAGTCACTTGATGAGCATGACAGAGGCTCCCTGAGGAGGTCGAGCACAAACAGTGTCCGTACTTGCAGTGTGAGGGATGGGTCCCTCTGCACCACGATGGACAGGAGGTGTGACACTTGCTTGCTTTCCAGATGAGAGCAGCAGGGAGGCTGTGATGCTCCAACACTGGCAGCAGTGTTGTGCTGTACCTGTTTTTTGAAAAATGTGACATCCCCTTCAGCCCACACCTGCAGCTCTTACCAAAAGGTCTAATTTCACCAAATGTGGATGAAAATGAATTAAGCAACTATGCAAAGATCCTGGGTTTCTGTAAGCTCTGGAAAAGGTCTTCAAAGCAACATAGAAAGCCATGTCAAAAAAATCTAAGAGGCACTCCTTCTAGGGTTTCTCTGCTAAGCTCCCAAATCCCCCAAATTTGAATCCAGCTCCTGTAAGATAACAAGGGGTGGTTTCATTCATTCCCTTTGCTACAACATGACACTGCTGAGAAAGAGGTCCAGTGACAGTATTGCAAAGCGTCAGGCACGTAGGGAGAAGATAGACATGTTTAAGTATACTGTGCTGGACACGGGATATGAACAAGCTATGGGCTGAAAAGTCCTGTCACAAATGACTGAAGCCATACAATGAGCCTTGAAAACGAGTGCTAGGCCGTCTAATCCTTATTGAAAGTGTGGCCACCCTACAAACCAGGCTTTGAGAAGGTGAGGCTCAGCAGAGACTGTAAGACTCGGCTATAACCAGACAGTCCTGGCTGCTGTAGCCAAGCAGCCAATCCACTGGCAAGGGGAAAGAGGCGGCACACAGAGGCAACAGGGATGTCGTCAGCCCTCCTCGATGGGGAGACATGAACTGGTGGGACTGGCACTTGCTGAGAAAGATCAACGCCTCTTCAAAGCTAACAAGGGTACAGAACGATAAGCAAAAGCCTGCTGAGCATTCACAGCCTGGGTCTGGCCACTGCTGTGGGGAGGACAGAATCAGAGATGTCAAAATAGGTGCTTTCTGACACCAAAATAAAGAGTGACCACACTCAAAGGGGCGAGAGGAGTGGGGGAAAAAAAAAAAATAAATAAAGAAAGAAAGAAATAAGAGAGCGAAGGGAGGAGGGAAGATGATGCCGATAAAGGACGGTTTGCTTTGTCCTGCAGAAGCAGCAGCCAGAGCAGGAAGAAGAAGGAATCTGCATGTGTGTGCGCACCATGTGGGACAAAGGCAGCGTGTTTCTCCCCAGCCAAGAGCCCCGCTGTCCTCTGTCAGCGTTGCACGCTGTTGTACAAGCAGCACCAAACACCATTTGCCTTCCACGAAAGGTTTTTCGTGTGGGTTTCCTCATCTGAATTTTCCTCTGGCTCCCCTGCTCGAAGCCTGGTCTTGACGGCACTCGGACAGCTGGCTGCAGGCGAGCCCCAGGCTTGCGTGAGGGTGGCGTGTGACACACACACACGCACGCACCACGCACCTCGTCCCGACCGCTCTCCCCTTCTCCGCTGCAGCCTGGCGCATTCGCAACGTTTTCTTCTGCCGCTCTCTCCCCAGATTCGCCTCCTCCCTGCCTCCGGGGGCTGCTCCCCAGACCTGCCCCGGGTCCGGCGGGAGGAAAGGGGCTGCCGGGGGATGCGCTCAGCCCTGCCCGCCGGGCGGGAGCGAGCTTCACCGCGCCGCCGGCCCCGCNAGCTCTGTTGCTGTCAAAGATTCCCCCGCTCTTTTTCCCCTCTTCCCCCCTCCCCCGCTTTTTTTATTTGTAAGGCGGTTGATGTGGTAATTAAGAATTTGGTGAGAGCTCGGTCAGGTCACCTCGTTTCTCAGATCAGAGCCCTATCAAAAATTCTTTCAAGTGTCCTTCTGCGTCGCCAAAGATGACAACAGCAAATCAATAAGTGCTTGAAATGAAAGGGGTTGCTGGCTAGCCCCCGAGGCTACAGATTTTCGCACCGCTGGTCTTTTTTTTCTTTTTCTTTTCCCTTTTTTTTTTTTTTTCCCCCCTGAACTTCTCGCATTCCTTTGCACTGCCATTCCTAGGAAGAGCTACCTTTTTATCCCTAGTCTCATGACGAAGGTAAGTGCCCTGCTAGCATCTCTACCGCAGGACGGGCCCCGCTGGCTCCGGCTGCGCTTCCCTGCTCCCAGCAGCCGGTCGCTGCCGGGAAGGTGCGAGCCGAGAAAGCAACCCCGGCCCAGGGCATCCCTGCCCGGGGAGCGGCGGCTGCCGGCTTGGAGCGAACCGGGAGGTATTTGCGTTTCCTGTGCTTTTTTTTCCTCCTTAAAAAAAAAAAAAAAAATTACAGTTAAATTAAAAAAAAAAATAGAAGAGGTATAAAGGATCATAGAAAAGGAAAATAAATAGAGGAATCCCTGCGTGAAGCTCAGATTACTCTGTGTTAAAGAGAGGTTGCTCCGCTCCCATTCACACCGTCGTCCTTACCCCTAATGTACCCCGATATAACAATCTTCCTAACGACCAGGGTCTTCGGGACGTTTTAATTAGGTAATTCATTAGTGAGTCAATACAGACATTTATATATTCTTTTAGATCAAGTGGTTAAGCGCTAATTTCGAAATGATCATAAACCACTGGAATACGCGAGGCATAGTAATTTTAATTTATATGCAAATCAACGGGTCCATTTGAGATGCTTAATTTTTTAACACTTATTGTATTGTAGCATCGGGGCGAACGGCCGGAATGAGCAATTCTCAAACCAGATCTGGACAGGAAGAAAATATTCGAGCAGCCCAACGAATCAATAATGTTTGAGTGTGTTAAACACAGCCAGCTATAGGTATTTACATACTCGTTTGCTGTCAGATAAGAAGCTCAGAGAGGTGGGAGGAGAGGCTGGGAGGGATTGCTTGCGAGGGCTGAGATCATAATCCGGGAACGAAGAAAGTAAATGGCCGTGCATTGCCCCATCGCACACTTTCGAGGATCTAACTCCCTTCTCCGCCGGTCCCTCGGCGCTGCGGCCGGTGCAAGGCACCGCGGAACGGCTGAAACACGGCGCTACGTTTAGCCACCGCTGCACACGCTTTGCCGTTTCGGTGGTGCTGGCTATCTTTTTAGGGTTTGTTTTTTTTTCCTTCCCCCGACCCAGGGCAAAACCCTCCCGGGCCGGCAGCCGGGAAGCAGCCCGGGTCTTCCTTCGGCAAGCCCACGCTGGGACCCGGGACCGCCCGGGAAGAAGCCCCGCGGCTCCCGCCGCCGTCGGGAGCACCGCTGGCTGCGCCAGGTGCCTGCAAACGGATGGTCGCGGTGGGCTTTCACGAAAACAGCTTTTCCGCCTG